>CM071959.1:11822500-11957500 GCA_036784905.1 Acrossocheilus fasciatus | reverse complement strand
TTTTACCTGACCTTCGACCAGGCCGCTGGATTCCGTTGTTTGGACTAGCGGGTGGATCCTTACAGTCCTTAAATCAACATCTCATTCTCACATCCATGCAGGCTGACCGAAACCTATGGGATGGCGTGACACCACATAAGAGCACCTGCTGTCCCATCAATCCAATTTAAACACGTCGCGTTATGAACCGGAGGTCCAGCAAGCTATATTACAAACAGCTGCGCATTAACAAACAATGTAACCACTCTCTTATTTGAGGACACATAAAGATGATGCATTACAAACACATGTCACGTTACGAACCGGAGGTCCCACATGCTATATATCACAAACAGCTGCTGTACATTAACAAACAATGCGTTTCTAATGGCAGGACAGCTGTGGCTGCTCTTCACAGAGCTACCTTTGTCTGTGTTTTAAACACGCGGTTCCCACTCAAGTCAGATGTGTGACCCCCTTTGTCTCATTTTACTTCTGTGAAAAACTCTCTGCACTCAGAGAATTTCTAATTCAACTATGTGCAATCCTTTTATTTTAGGATGTATTGTTAATGTGTAAAGACGTAATTCCATCAATCCAATTTAAACAGATGTCGCGTTAAGAACCGGAGGTCCGGCAAGCTATATCACAAACAGCTGCGCATTAACGAACAATGTAACCGCTCTCTTATATCAAGGATGAGGATACATAAAGATTATACATTACAAAAATGGCATTTCCCTTTACATTTCTGTCTTTAAATTTATGATTTCAAATTAAACCTTTATTTTCAATTTAGATCTGATGGAAGAGAGCGAGGAGAGCGAAGATCTGAGTGAAGCGGAGCAGAAACATCACGCCAAAACTGGTCATTTGAGTCACTCTCAGACTGAAAGCAATTTCTTACAGAGAAGAACGGCCAAAAAGCAAAAAAAGTCTATTTGTCCTCAGTGTGGAAAGAGTTACATAAACAAACAAGGTCTTAAACTTCACCTGAGAGTTCATAGTGCAGAGAAACCGCACACATGTGATCGGTGCGGGAAGAGTTTCTCACAAAAAGGAAACCTTAAGGAACACATGAAAGTCCACACCGGAGAGAAGCCGTACTCATGTGATCAATGCGGGAAGAGTTTCACTCAAAACAATGCCTTAAAGGATCACATGAGAATCCACACCGGAGAGAAGCCTTTTAAATGTGGTCAGTGCGGGAAGTGTTTTGCGTATAAAAAAGTTTTAAAAGTTCATTTGAGAAGTCACAGTGGAGAGAAGCCGTACACATGTGATCAGTGCGGGAAGAGCTTCACACAGAAAGGAAGCCTTACTATACACATGAGGATCCACACCGGAGAGAAGCCATATGTGTGTGATCAGTGTTGGAAGAGTTTTGCAGATGTAACCAATTTTAAAACACATCTGAATTCTCATTCTGTAGTAAAACCATTTGTGATCATCAACTGTGATCAGTGTGGAAAAAGCTGTTCTGGGGCACAATCCCTAAAGAGACACTTGAAAGTTCATTCAAAGGAGAAACCTCACATGTGTTCTTTGTGCGAAAAGAGTTTTAAACGGCTAAATGTTTTAAAAATGCATCAGAAAAATCACAGCGGTGTGAAGGATCATATGTGCTCTGATTGCGGGAAGACCTTTATTTCAGATGGCACACTGAAACAGCACCAGAGAAGTCACACTGGAGAAAAACCTTACAAGTGTTCACACTGCGACAAGAGATTCAGTCAGTTTGGATCTTGGAAAAGACATGAAAGGACCCACACTGGAGAGAAGCCGTATCACTGCTTTTCATGTGGGACAAGTTTCACTCAGTCATGTTCTCTTCTCCGTCATACAAAAAACGTATGTCTGAAATCACATTAAGTAGTTTATGTTGAGGTCCTGCACTTCAAGTGCAATGCTGCATCCTCATCAAACTGGACACAATATGTCGAGCAATAAAATCTCTACTCCATAAAATCTTCAAGTCTTAACCAGCCACAAGCGACAAGGCAAAGAAACATCCAAAGTTGTCAAAGTGAATAAAGTTCATCTTCAAAACCAACAGTTTCAAGTATAAGACTTGAGGCTATGAGATTAACTCAAATATTGAGTTTCCTCCAAATTTTTCTCTTATATATCATTTTGATTTATGGTATAAATTAAATCATTGATTGTCATTATTGATTGTATATACCTTTTATTTTGTTCTGATTCCATGGAGCTCCTAAAGGGGCATGATATGAGATAGGAAGAAGAAATATGCTCTTGTATTCGTTTCAAGCCTATAGACAGACTGAGTAGCTCTTACAGTTATTGTGAATTGGTCAGAAGTTAATTAATAAAGCAGGAATTAAAACTTATCTTCTTGTATTGTTGTAATGAGGCGGAAGCAGAATCAGGATCCATATGCGGTTGTTTATTAAACATCCACAGCAAACAAATCCAAATCGTTAGGCAAATAGAAATAAACGTGAGGCAGGCAGAGTTCGATTAAACAGAAGGCAATCCAATCCAAACGTCAAAACCAAGGGACGATCCGAGACAATAAACAGGAAGGCAGGCAATAGTCATACACTGGATAGAACAAGGCAAAAAGACTGGCAATACTTCGCAAGGGCCTGATTAGCCAGGCCCTGCTAAATATCTACCAAACAGGAAGTAACCAGTGTAGCAGAGGGAGCTGAACTCTGTCAATACTCGGGAGAGGGCTCCCTCTGCTGGCGTGGCATTACAATTGTCTATTATTTTACCAGTCTGGCAGTGCAGACTGAGACACTGCCGCTGCGAGTTACACAAGCATGACGTATTTGTGAGGTACCACTTTTAGCACGATCAGGGATCTGCAAATACAAGACACCACTATTTGAGTCATCAAAAGCTATATAGGCTGATACTGAAGAGTAGCCTATCGGAGCATTCATAAAATTCATAAAAAATTCATAAAAAGACAAATAGTTCTTTTCACAAAGAAAGCTTACTTTTGTCAAATCTTTGTAAAATGATGATACACTAACATGAATTTAAACATATATAGCTATATCAAAAACCTGTTATATTTTTTTACATAAGGGTCCTCTATTTTCATGTAGGGCTTTTTAACTATTTTCCCACCATTGAGTTTTTCTGTCATTTATTTATGACACAAGGCTTCCCTGGCATTTTCGGGCAATCCATGTTTTTATATGGTGGACGTGCTATCGTCTTCTGAAAGAGTTACAGAATCTCAAAACACAAGCGAAAAGAGGCAGAAACAAGTGATAGAATCATTTCATTTCGACAGGGCGAGGAAGTTGTAATATTAACGTGTTTTAAATAGGATACAGAAATTGAATAAAGTGTAAATCAACATATTAAAATATTCAACAAAACATTTAGTCAAGAGCAGTGAGGGATTTCTTCTGTACTTTGTTGTTTGATTAATATTAATGACAGACGGCACAGCTTTATTAGGCTGCTGTCACAAGACCTGTTTTACGGATCCAATACTTATACATATGCGTTTTCTTTCGCAACTTAAGACAAAACCGACAATGCTTATGAGGATACTCGTCAGGACGACCATTTTGACATTAGCGACACTCACTGGATATTTGAATTCTGAACGGCCGCAAAACTGCAGCATTATAAAAACGCTGCAATACGTGCCTTTACCAACGTAATAAAAACGTGCCACCTTCACATATTAAACGTGTTTTAGCGCCACCCTCTGGACATTGCACTTTGAAACTGCCGCGAAACGTGCAGTAATTACGTTGATTCAGAAATGTATGTAGAGGCACGTATTTCCAATGAGCCTGAGTTGGCCTTAAGGATCACATGAAAATCCACACTGGAGAAAAGCTATACGCATGTGATCAGTGTGGGAAGAGTTTTGAACAAAAAGCACCCCTTAATGATCACATGACAGTCCACACTGGAGAGAAGCCGCAGCAGTGGCGCCTCCAGAAATTTTTCATAGGGGTGGCCAGATGGGGTCACTTAAAATCTTGGGGTGGCACACCAAAACTATAAACCTTAATTTCAGAATTGTATTCTACTGTTGTAGTAAACTGTCTGAGCGTGCAACATCGGCATGGACGAAGGGGCGGGGGAGAGGGCTGGCTACTGTGTGCGATTGAAGGTCTAGAGCGGCTTGCCTGCCTGGCTGTGCATTAGGGACGAAATACATAACTGATGCTACTAAAATTTATACTGGCCAGTGGGGTGGCCACGGCCACCCCTGGCCACCCCCTGGCGGCGCCAGTGAGCCGCAGACGTGATCAATGTGGAAAGAGCTTCAGAAAATAAAGGGAAGCTGCGCAATGTGAGAAGATGAATGTAAATGGTCTTAAATCACATCTGCATTCTCATAAAATCATAAATCTTGTCAAAGCGGCACCAACAATCTAAGCTAACTAGAGACGTCTGGAGAGTAGCGACAGCAGAAGGAACTCCTCTTTCTTTTATTTTAGTTTCTTTTCCATTGAGAGTGTTGTTTCCTGAGTTGAATTAGTTTATGGCCCGTTCAATTGATAGCTGAGCGATTCAAACATTCATTCTGTTGTATTGATATTCAAATATAAATACCCTTTGAGATTCCTTGATGGTCCACTTATAGTAGTTTCTGTTTTCACTTCATTCATTATGCTGATGTCTTCAGATCACCTGTAAACTACCAATTAAAGCTCATTTCACTGGTGTCAACAGACTGAGAGACAAACTATGCCAACTGAATGCCAGGGAACAAAAACTCAGCTAAATTTAAGTTAAATGAAGTTGAGCTCAATTATTTTTTTATTTATTCTTTTACATTTGATTAGAGTTTGAAAATATGCAGCTTGTTTTTTATAAGTCTTGCTTTTTAGAAGTCTTTTATACTTCTTGGATTTGTGCACGTTAAAGGAATATTATCTTATTTTTCTGTAATCTCCATGCTTTATTCAAATGTATTAGATGTGGTAATTGAGAGTATCCAACAGATGCTTTACATAGACATGCAGACAATGCACAATTATTTGCTGCTTACAAATCTGTATGTTTATTCTCTTTTATTCTCTTATTTTATTTGGATTATTATAATATGGTATTTTTGATATTCTCCATGTTTCTGTATTTACTTGTTTTTCAGTCATGAAAAAATAAAATAAAGCTTTAATTTTTTACATCTTTTGTTATTGTTTTTCCTCCTGAATTAGAATGTCTTTTTTTACCTGAAAAAATACTATCATACTTTCTGGACATTATTTACTGAAGAAGACATTAAAATATAATTCAGTGTAACAGTAGTTTATATACAAAAAAAAAAAAGATAATGTCAGGCATAATTAAAACAAGAATAATAAAATGGAATTAAACAAGATTATTTAAGGATCACAGTGCAGCCCCAAAACATATCCTTCAAACCACTCGGTTTTACCCATTTGACCCCCCCCCCCCCCCCCATTTATGGACTGTGTAAATTTATTTCTGTGAAACAAAAGTTAAATGTGTTCAGAAAAGTTATCATAGTTTTAGTGACAATGACATACATTATATACAAAGTATGAAACATGTCCAGAGTTTTCATGTTATTAGATTTTTAACAAAAATAAAATTTGTACTAATGGGGTGTTTACCCCACCTATGGGGTAAAATGCCCCCCAGTCTGACAAAGCAAAACATTTACAGCAAAATCAGAGTACAGGCAGTTTCAGCTAAACATTTAAAAGAATACAATCAATAACTATGAATGACAAAATTATAATAGCCTATTTGAAATGTTTTGTTAGCTGATGCTAACTGGCTAGCTAACTAGCTACCTGATGCTAACTTGAGGTAATTTTTAAATATAAAATCCAAATCTTTTTATTCAACCAACTAGTTAGAATTCATTTGATGGAAAAATAAAGGATTTGATGTTCAGAACAGAATAACTAGGCTACAGTAATACGTAATTTAAGTCATAACTTAAGTCATTAGGCCTACCCTACGTTGTTATTATATATTTGAAGTGTTACTGCCAAATAACTACACACGGTACCTTTTAAATCCATCATCAAAGGTCAAATCAAGTCAAGACACCTTTATTTATATAGCGCCTTTACCAATACAGATTGTGTCAAAGCACTTAACAGTATCAAATTGGAGGACAGAGTGTCAGTAATATATAATGATAAGATTAAACACTCAATTTTCAGTCATTGTCTAGCTCAGTTTAGTTTAAATAGTATCTGTGCAATCAAAGGTAAATGTGAATCTGTATTATAAATGAGAATTAAGTTTGATACAAGAAAATTTAGCTGTCTTTAAAGATTAAAATATAGCTCTGTCGAGCTCGTCATTTTTTAAGGTTTTATGACCATTGTCATTTTCTGTATATCGATCTAAGTCTTTTATTGAGATGAATGTAGTTAATAGAAACTCTAACATATGGACATAAACTACTGCTTTACAGTAGTTATTTATTTGGTAGTTAATGAAACGTTCTCCAAAACACTCAAAAGTAGTAGTCATTTGTATTTGTTTTGATGTATCATTGACGTTTTATCAAAGAAAGTTCTCAGATTATGACCAATAGTTCTATAAAAGCATTCTATGGCCTACTCTTTTAGCTGCAAAAAAATGTAACTCAAATAATCAGGTTCTACTACAAACGAGATCTGGTGATAATCATGTAAGGCTTGTTTCTCTATTAACAGCTGCTAAGCCTCTTTATTTATCTCAGTAGTTTCCTTTCAGCTCATTTGTTATGCTGATGTATTCAGATCACCTGTAAACTGCCACTGAAAGCTCATTTCATTGATTAAAGCATAAGTTCAAAAACTGATTACTTTTATCTGATTTTGGCAGATCTGCTTCTATCACAAAGCAGTTTACCTTCAGTAAAGCTCCTCCTACAGGAATTCACCTATAAATGCTGGAATATTCCCATTAGTCTACAAGTGAAGACAGTCCATGAAAGAACAGTGAGAACATGAGCGATCCAGAACCCTGCAGAATGGAACATGAACATGCTGAAGAACAAATAGGTTGGTGTTTATTCTTGATTGTTCATTAATGATGCTGAAGAACATTAAGGTTATAAAATTTATAGGCCAGTCCATCAGTGGTAATGGTGAATTCATATTTTCGTTGAAAAATTATGAGAGCTGTAAAACAGTAGCACATAATATATGGGACACTTTCCATGAACTAGATATCAAATGGAGCTTGAAACTCAAGTCACCTTTAATTAGCGCTTTACACAATACAGATTGCTTCAAATCAGCTACAAAATAGTAACCATTTCTTCTTCTTCTTACTGGTAGATTAGACAAACCAAGACTCATGATTTGTTTGTTTCATCAAGTTTTAAACTCTTCATGTTTGACCAATCCCCAAAGGGGTTCTGACCATTTAGACATTTTCTTTAGTTCAGGGTGCTTATTTGTTTTTTAAAGTTTTACCTAGAATTGATTAATACTAGCATATTGGAATTTAAAGGGATAGATAAACCAAAAATGAAAATTTGTTGTTAATTTACTCAACCTCAGGCCGTCCGAGATGTGGGTTACTTTTTTCTTCAGAAGAAGATTTTTCAGGCTCAGCGCCAGAGGCCCAACCCCCCATTCATTAAGGTTCCATTAGTTAATGTTAGTTAATCTATTAAAGTGTTTATTAATTATAAAGTGTTACCCAAATAATGCATTTTGAGCGTTTACTTGAAACTAACCGCACTAGCCGCCTGAGATTCTGTGATAGGCTCTAGCATCCCTGTGAACTTACATAGTACAAGCAGTTTGGAAACTGAATGGAAAAAGTGCTTAAATATTGGAAATAAAAATATTGGGAAATACAAGTAACGGCCAATCTCTAATATGAATGCATCAAAATAATTGTCGTTTGGCAATTGATGTCTTCTGCTGTTACGTTAGGGTTTACTTTTATGTTCTTCCCACTTTTTTGTATGATTTATTGAAAATTAAACCTTTCTTACTTTAATTTTAGACCTAATGGAAGAGACTGAAGAGAGTGAAGAACTGAGTGAAGCGGAGGAGAAACATCATGTTAAAACTGGAGAAAAATCCTCACAGGCTGAAAGTATTATTGAGAAAAGAAGAGCCAAAACATCTTTAACCTGCACACAATGTGGAAAGAGTTTTGCATACAAACAAAGTCTTAAAGTTCACATGAAAATCCACACTGGAGAGAAGCTGCACACATGTGATCAATGCGGGAAGAGTTTCACACAAAAATCCGGACTTAAGGAGCACATGAAAATCCACACTGGAGAGAAGCCATACTCATGTGATCAATGTGGGAAGAGTTTCAGTAAGGCAGACACCTTCAAATTACATCTGCGTTATCATTCTGGAAAAAGACCTTATAACTGTGAACAGTGTGGTAAAGATTTTTTTAGGTCAGATGCCCTGAAGAACCACCTGAAAGTTCATACACAGGAGAAGCCTCATATTTGTTTTTTGTGTGGAAAGAGTTTTAGTGAGCTGGCAGCATTAAAAAAGCACCAGAAAAGACACAGCGGTGTGAAGAATTATATGTGCTTTGATTGTGGGAATGTCTTTTTTGATAGTGCTCAACTGAGACGCCACCAGAGAACTCACACTGGAGAAAAACCTTACAAGTGTTCACACTGCGACAAGAGTTTCAGTCAGTCAGAACATCTGAAAACACACGAGAGGGTCCACACTGGAGAGAAGCCGTACCCATGTGACCAGTGTGGGAAGAGTTTTGCCCGAAACGGACATCTTAAGGGTCACATGAAAGTCCACAGAGAGAAGCCGTTTCACTGCTCTCAGTGTGGGAAAGGTTTTGCTTGGTTAAATTCTCTACTCAATCATGCAAAAGACAAATGTCTGAAATCAGATTAAGCAGTTCATCTTCAGATCCAGCACGTTTAAGTGCAATGCTTACTTACGCTAATCTTAGTCTTATAATTCAACAACATGTAGTTAATATTCCTGAAATGCAAATTAAGTTTTATGAATACTTTTTGATATTAAAGCTTGTAAATGCCTAATAAATTATATCTCACCTCACTGACTGAGATTGAAAGAGATGGCTGTCTGTCTGTGTCATGTTTTACTCTTCATATCCAGTATCATATAAAAACCCCAAATTGGTTTTAAAGCATTTTAAAGAAGTTATAAGAGTAAGCAGTGAAAGTGAAATTCTGGCCCATGTTTGTAGCCTATGCATGTATCTATAATCAGTTGAGACAACCATTTTATTCCTTTTCAGAATTCTGGGGGCTTCATCAAAAGAGTATAATATTGTAATTAATGTCATTCCTAATGTTAAAAAACAACAACAACAACAACAACAACAACAAAAAACTGGTATCTTTGGGTAAGAACCCACTTATGTCATTTTTAGTAGACTATAATGCCTATGTTTTGTCTTTAATAGGCATAAAGAATAATATACGGGATATAAAAATAACTTACTACTTACTTTAATCTTGTATAATTTTGTTGCTTTGTTTCACGCCTTTTGTTGTTGTTGTTGTTCATTATTGTCGCCTCACGTTGATGACGTCACCGCTCGCGCGCGCACACAGCGTTGAGTCTTTCTGAGGTAAACAGCTCCATGGTGTTTCTCTCTTATTTATACATTAACAAAGCAAAGCATTAACATTAACAAAGTACCAGCCTACAGAGGTATTTCTGTAACGTATTGTTTTCATTTGGTGCTATTTGTGCGTCTTTTCTGGCGTCTGCTATCTGAAATAAACATTTAGCCAGCAGACAACGATGTGAGGAACTATATGCTAAATACATATATTAATTTTGTGTGTTTTCGTATGTTCGTGTGTATGATTGTTTCGATGTTTGGAGCAATAATGATATTGTTACTGAATGGCACTTGATCAGAAGTCAAAGTATGATATTCATCACGCGGGATCTTTTAAATCCATCACAAAAGGTACTTAATATTAATATAGTTTTGACGTTATTGTCTGGTCATGCTCTTTCATTTTAAAGAAAAAAAAAATGTTTCTGTCTCTACAAAACAAGTTTATTTTCTTTTTTTATGACTATAAGCAATGTCTGTAGTTGAACAACATTAGGTTCATAAATACATATGCTGCTTTATGATCGTTATTTAACTGTGGTTAATGAAACAGTCTCTCATCTCCATGATTAGGCTATATGAGTGAGTGTCACAATTAATTGCTGCTGAATAGCCTTTTCATGTCAAAAATAGATAATAATGTTAAAAATAGTTTGACTCACAGATAAAATATAAATATATAGAATATGTGAATTTGTTTTAAAACGTATTACTATACATCTAATTGAACAGCAAGTGTGTGAATTAATGAAAGCATCAATTTTATAACTTGTTTATGTTTGTTTTTGGCAGTTCTGCTCTTCCCACCACACAGTGAAGCTCCTCCCACAGCAGTTCACCAGTTGAATATTCCCACAATTGAAGAGGACAGAGTTGGCGAAAGAATATTGATGGACATGAATGTTCCAGAACCCTGCAGAATTAAACAGGAAAATACTGAAGAACCAATAGGTTGGTGTTTACTCTTAATTTTTCAATAAGGTTATAAAGCTTCAAACAGGCCATCAGATTTATTGGTTGCAGTTAGAAAAATCATAAGAGCTGTGAAATAATCAGTTAAAAGGGGTTTTCGCACTGAATAGATATAAGAACTTTGCAATACCCCATTAGGGATATGCTGGTATCAAATTTACATGTTTTAAGCGATTAATTGCTAATACTTTTATCACAGTATACGGTATCATCACAATCTTTAAATTTAGTTATAAAGATTCTCGTCATAATAAAGTATAACAGATTTAATAACTTTTTTCTTATAACAAAAATAACTGTACATTTAAAAACAGTAATGCAGTACACAAAAAAGTTACAAATTTTACACAGATTAAAGTGCAAAACAATTATAAAGACTAATAGTTATCACTTTACAACAAGATCTCGTTAGTTAATGCAACATTAAGAATGAGCAATAGTACATTTGCTACAGAAGTTATTAATCTTTGTTAAAAAAATACAACTCTTAGTTTGTTAGCTCATTAAATAACACAGTTGCAACTTTTGATTTTAACAGCGTGTTACTAAATATTGGAATTACCTAAGATTAATGAATGTTTACAGTAATTTTTCATCGGCAGTTTGTTAACTAATGAATTAACTAATGAAGCCCTAATGTAAAGTGTGACCGAACAATAAAGAATCAAAACACTTTCAAATGATATATAATATACAATATCTTTGTAATCTCTTCAGCTGACAGTGTAGATGCCTGACAAACGTTGTTGTGATCATAGACTGTATGGATGTAATTACACGCAATACACTGAGCTTTTCCCTCACCATTGTAACGTGCTGCTTTTGCAAGGTTCAATGAAAAAGTTTCAGCTTTTATTTTCCTTTACGCCCTGAAGAAGATATCACAGGTTCATCAAGTCCGTCGAAATTATACATTTTCGATCACTTTTAATCAATTTTGACGAAACTCTTCTCAGCTAGCACGTCTTTTCACTTATTTATTAAATAAGTGAATAAGGTAATCCCTATAATGAGATAAACACAAACAAAACTGCTTGTAGGCATAAACACAAACTGTAACACAAACAGTACCTGACCATTAACAAACGATAATGAGAAACTTAAGTACACAATGACAATGAATTTATAGGTTTGTTTGGAAAATGAATAGCCATAGCAACTAATGACTGGCGGGAACAGGAATCCGGTAACTAAGACAAACAACAAAATGAAACAAACTAAAAATCCATGAAAATGAAAGTAAACAAAGTGAACTGTTCTGAGATGAGGAAAACACCAATTCATGAGCTGATCAGCTAAACTGAACATAGTGTGTCTTTGCGGTGAATGTCGGTCGTGTTGTCTCCAGCGGGGGTGGGGCGAGCATGGTGGAGGCGGAGCTCAGCTAGACAATTTTATCGCAATATATTTTAACTCAATTATTGATAAGATATTTTTACATATCGCCCAGTCCTAGTGCGCACTTCGCTTTGGAACACGCAGTGCAAACAGACTATATACTTAATTGAACCACAGTCTTTTGCTTTTTGATATCAAAAAGCCATATCGCACTTTTGATTTTAGGTTGACAGATGCTTTCCCAAAGCAATTGTGCAAAACAACGTTAGAGACCTTTTATGTTTTTAGGAGAAGTTTTAAAATATATTTGGTTCATTTTGTAACTGTGGTGGCAAAGATTAGACTATGGTGGTCTGCCACATTGTAGGTAATTAATGGGAAACACTGATTGGTTCATTGGTATTTGTTCAATATTAACCAAAATCTCTTTTGCAGCTTTAAAGTAAATAATATCAGGTTAACTTTCCATGAAATGGGTACAAAATGGAGCTTAAGTCTCAGTTTTCTTTTGGTTTTCAATGAATCAGAGGAGATTTGAGAAACATTCATACCGATTGCAAGCTTCAGGACGTCTGACAATTTTTTTTACATATATTTATATAAAACCGTACAAAACAACGGTTTGTGCCTGTATTGAATTAAAAGTAATTGGATGATCAATGTACCTAATTCAAATGAATGGATCGAAATGTTTTCTACTATTTCTACTACTATTATAGGGTTCTCATGTCCTTTTCCTTTCAGGTTTATTTTTTTATTTTTTTGATGAAAATCACACTTTTGAACTGTTCATTTTTGCTTACATTTTAGGCCTGTTAGAAGTGAAAAAGGAGATTGAAGAACTGACTGAAGTGGAAGAGAAACATCATGTCAAAACTGAAGAAAAATCCTTGAGTCCCTCATTGAAAACAAGCGACAAAATATGTTTCACTTGCCCTCAGTGTGGAAAGAGTTTCTCATGTAAGCAAAATCTTGATCTTCACATTAAATTTCATCGTGGAGGGAAGCCGTATACATGTGAGCAGTGTGATAAGACTTTCACAATAAAAGGAAACTTTAACGAACACTTGAAAATTCACATTGCAGAGAAGCTACACATCTGTGATCAGTGTGGGAAGAGCTTCCCACAAAGACGAAACCTTGATGAACATAAGAAAATCCACACTCTGGAGAAGCCATACACATGTGATCAATGTGGGAAGAGTTTCCCATTTAAAGGAAACCTTGACGAACATATGAGGATCCACACTGGAGAGAAGCCGCACAAATGTGATCAGTGTGGGAAGAGCTTTGCACAAAAAGGAAACCTTAACGTACACATGAAAATCCACACTAGAGAGAAACTTCATACTTGTGATCAAAGTGGGAAGAGTTTCACACAAAAAGCACCCTTTAATGATGACATGATAATCCACACTGGAGAGAAGCCATACATGTGTCATCAGTGTGGGAAGAGTTTTACTCAAAAAAGAGCCCTTAATGAACACATGAAAATCCACACCGGAGAAAAACCACACACCTGTGATCAGTGTGGGAAGAGTTATGCACGAAAAGGAGCGCTTAATGATCACATGAGGATCCACACTGGAGAGAAGCCATACACATGTGATCAATGTGGCAAGAGCTTCAGAAAATCAAGTGTTTTTAAAGTACATCTGCGTACTCATTCTAGAGAAAGACTGTTTAACTGTGACCAGTGCAATAAAAAGTTTTTTAGGCCAGATTTCCTGAAGGACCACATGAACGTTCATGCAAAGGTGAAGCCTTTTGTATGTTATATGTGTGGAAAGAGTTTTACCCAGATGGGTGCATTAAAACTACACCAGAAAAGACACAGCGGTGTGAAGGATCATGTTTGCTCTGAGTGTGGGAAGACTTTTTTTACAAATGGTGCACTGAACATGCACCAGACAGTTCACACTACAGAAACACCTTACAAGTGTTCACACTGTGACAAGAGATTCAAACGGTCAGAATATCTGAAAATACATGAGAGGATCCACACTGGAGAGAAGCCGTATGCATGTGATCAATGTGGGAAGAGCTTCAGACTAAAAGGAACCCTCAACAAACACATGAGGATCCACACTAGAGAGAAGTCGCACACATGTGATCAGTGTGGGAAGAGTTTCAGAAAATCAAGTGTTTTTAAAGTACATGTGCGTACTCATTCTAGAAAAAGACTGTATAGCTGTGATCAGTGCAGTAAAATATATTTTAGGGCAGATTCCCTGAAGGACCACCTGAAAGTTCATTCAAAAGAGAAGCCTCATGTATGTTCTTTGTGTGGAAAGAGTTTTAGTAACATGGATACATTAAAATCACACCAGAAAAGACACAGCGGTGTGAAGGATCATGTTTGCTCTGAGTGTGGGAAGACTTTTTTTACAGATGGTGAACTGAAAGTGCACAGGACGGTTCACACTACAGAAACACCTTATAAGTGTTCACTTTGTGACAAGAGATTTAAACGGAAAATATATCTAAAAATACATGAGAGGATCCACACTGGAGAGAAGCCGTATCACTGCCATTCATGTGGGAGGCGTTTCATTCAATTAGCTTCTCTACTCTTTCATAAAAAAAGATGCAAGTCGTAAATTGCAGTAAGTTCAAGTTCTGATCTTCCAGATATGGTGCTGTGTAGGGCTGCATCAAATGATTATTTTGATAATCAATTAATTAAATATTATTAGACAAATTAATCGATTGATCATTGATTATTTCTGAGATTAATCAGTAGGCTTTGATCAATTATTTAGCTTTTGCAGTTATTAAAAATGTTGAGTTATACCTATATCCATTCTAACTAATAAATAAAACAAGGAAACCACTCCAGTTTCTGAAAATGTCTTTTTAATAAACTTCAAGTAAATGGAATTGACTTTCAGGTTTTTTGTCCTCCTTGATTTGATTTGATACAAAGCATGCAAATGAAGTATGCAGATATAGGAATCCATCCCCGGCGTAGAGGCTACGGCGTAGGTCCGACGCAGAAGTATAAATTAAAACCGACGCACAGCTTACGGCGTAGAGGCTATGGCGTAGGTCCGACGCAGAAGTATAAATTAAAACCGACGCACAGCTTACGGCGTAGAGGCTACGGCGTAGGTCCGACGCAGAAGTATAAATTGGGCTTAAGTCATACATTTGTAACATGATGATGTGATTAGTTAATAATTCCCAATGGTTTTCGGGGCTGGTTCAGAACCAGGATCTGGGCACCGGCTCAGGATTTTTTTTGAGTGGAAAAGCACGGCCCGGTTCCCGATTTGGCTCCGACTCCGGTACCAGCCCTGGTGCAAAAGCAGTATGAGACTCCTGGTCTTCACTTCTGAGCAGTGGCGGACTGGGACAAAAATTCAGCCCCGGCACTGTAGCCACACCAGCCCACATTACCACACCGACACAGCTCCACCCACGGACATGCACATTCACTACTTATATTTGTGTACAGATGGTGAAATAATATAAGTAGTACCATATGTAATAGATATTTAAACATGTAATGTATGTGACAGGCAAAAGAGCACATGTTTAGAACAAATTTATTCATACAGTAAAAACAAAAGAAAAAAGAATCTGAGAATGTTGTAGAGTCTCTGTGCTGTCTGTTTATGCCGTTTGTTTCCTACACTGCAGACTTTTTCAGTTTCTCCCATTGACCAGCGAGACTAGTCACTTCATACTGTAAAGTGACAACAGTGGCCCGGTTGTCAAACTTTAGTAAGCATCTGCTTAGTTCTGTGAGCAATTTCTTGGGCAATCCATTATTTCTGATCTCTGAGAATCTTCTAGGGTCCAGATAAGCAAGTCTGCAAACAATGTGCCATGTGTCAGAAAGTGTCGATGGACGCTTTCAGTGACTATCCATGATGACATGGTGTACCTTAGTCTTGTAGGCCATTTCCACGTTCCTTTCCACCTCATCCTGAGCCAACTCCCCTGGTATTGTGTTCCTTTTCCTTATCCTTTTCTTTGGCAGCTCAGTTTGCACTTCCAGTTCGGTGTCTTCATCCTGTTCTTGTAGCTTGGCAGTAGCCCACTGCACAAAGATGTCTGCTTTTCACAGAGTCAAAGTCTCCAGCATTCTTTTGTACAGCTTCTTGTGTTTCCACAACCATCCGATGTGCTGTCAGAATGTCCAATCCGCTGGTTTGTAGGTACTTGGTTTTCTCAAATACATGCAAAAATGTTTGGGCAGTAAGGCTGGTTTCATACTTGAGCAGGGCCTCTTTAAACCCTCTGGCTTTGACACGTATATTTGGCTTTTGACTTGCCATCTCTTAAATATTTGTCAAAGTGAGAACCACATCCACAAACAATGCATTTTGTGGGTTGCCAAAAAATCAGAAGACCTTCTTCAGAGCAGCACCCTTGGCCCACCAGCGTGTCTCTCCTGACTCTTTTTCTCCCAGACATTCATTCTTTGATAGGACTCTCAAATTAAAACTGCTTGGTCATTTAGTTGTGAGAATAGTGATGCACTTTCTATAACTACTCCTGTGGTGTCTCCCATCACAAGGTTCAGGATATGTGCATATCACCACACATGTACTTGGTTCAGAGAGTGTGAAGAAAGCAAGGCAGAGAAGCCATTGTACTGGCCTTGCATGTTTGTAGCTCCATCAGTAGAATTCCCAATACAATTACTCATGCCCAGCTGTAGTGTATCAATGACGTCTTTAACTAACTGTCTAAAGTACCTCCCAGACGATGCCTCACAACTGACAACAGCAACAAGTCGCTCATGGACCACATCATTCACATAGTGGAGCCTCTTGCTCTTCTCTGTGCAGTCCACAACGTGTTCTTGCAGGCAGGTGTCATGCATAACAAGTTGAAGTGATAAGATTTTTAGGTGTGTGGTTTGATGCAAAGGTTACATGGAATAATCACATAAGTAAAACTTTTTGAATGTAATAAGGTGTATTTCTGGACATGAGTGGGGAGCTTGCAGATTGACATTAAAAACCATTTATTCAACAATGATTAGAGCAATACTAGACTATGGATGTATGGTATATGGTTCAGCAGCTAAGTCACAGTTAGAAAAAGCAGAAAGAATTCAATCACAAGCTTTGAGAATTTGTTGTGGAGCTTATCCTTCCTTCCCAGTTCCAGCGTTACAGGTGGAGATGGGGGACATGCCTAAGAAGGAAACAACTGATATTGACGTATTGGGCAAGCTTAAAAGGCCAACAGGATAATCATCCAATAAAATGATTATTTGAGGCTTGTTGGGAGAGGAAAGTTAATAGTTTGGGTTGGATCATTGAAGATTTAGTGTGGGAGATGGAACTAAATGAGTACAGAATTATTCCAACGGTAAATTTACCAACGATACCTTTATGGATTTTACCACAACCAACAATTTATTTATTCTTATTGGAAGCAAGACAAGATAAAGATAAGGAGTTATAGAAGCAGAATTGACAAAACAATATATTGGGATTAATTATGAACTGTTCAAGTTTTTACAGATGCATCTAAGAATCCACAGAATGGTCAGGTGGGAGTAGCGTATGTTATTCCAAGGGTGAAAGTGTCAGGAGGGAAAAGAATATCAAATCGTGTCAGTGTTTACAGGAGAGTTGCAATTTTGATAGCAATGAATAAAATAAATGAAATGGGGATAAACAAAACATTAGTATTTTCAGATTCAAGTTCAGCTTTATTATTCCTGGAAGCTCAACAGTCTGAAAAGACAAGATATTGTTTTGGAGATCCTTCAGTTATTATATATGTTGCAGCAGATACATAGGATGGTTCAGTTCTTGTGGGTTCTGGCACATACAGGAGTGGCAGGTAGTGGCGCCTCCAGAAATTTTTCATAGGGGTGGCCAGATGGGGCCACTTAAAATCTTGGGGTGGCACACCAAAACTATAAACCTTAATTTCAGAATTTTATTCTACTGTTGTAGTAAACTGTCTGAGCGCGCAACATCGGCATGGACGGAGGGGCGGGGGAGATGGCTGGCTACTGTGTGCGATTGAAGGTCTAGAGCGGCTTGCCTGCCTGACTGTGCATTAGGGACGAAATGCATAACTGATGCTACTAAAATTTATACTGGCCAGGGGTGGCCACGGCCACCCCTGGCCACCCCCTGGCGGCGCCAGTGGTGGCAGGGAATGAGGAAGCAGACCAATTAGCTAACATGTAATGACAAAGGAAAATATAGATATGCAAATTCTGTATAGTAAAGCTGAACTTAATCAATAATTAAAAACGGGATAAATAAAAATTGGCAATTGTTTTGGGATAGTGAGTTAAAAGGCAGACATCTACATTCAGTACAACCAATGATAGAGGAAGGAATTCGAGAGGGAGAAGAAAGGAAGATTGTGTTCTTTCAAGACAGGACATACAGGACTTAATTCAACTTTGCACATGATAGGGAAACATCCAGAAGGACTGTGTTATTGGTGTTGAGTCAGAGAAACTTGTAGAACATGTACTTAGTGTAATGGTATACGGAAGAGAGAAGTAAGCTAATCGATGAACTTCAGAAGAATGGTGAGCAGCAGTTAACGTTAAAAGAGATTTTGAATCCAGCAGGAGGTGATAGTTTGTTAATATAATTTCTAAAAAGAACTCAGTTAATTAATATAATATAGATTATTATTATTATTATTATTATTATTATTATTATTATTGTTGCTGTTGTTGTTATTCCTCTTCTCTGGGCTGGGAGGGACTTGGGCTGTAGATGGAGGAGCTGAACACTCAGCAACACCGAAAGCTTGAGTCCTGAAAGGTCTGGGGAAAATGTAATTCAAGTCTCTGATCCATTGCTTCAGTAGATGGCGGTAATGCTCAATGTGTGATTGCGAGCCACCAGTAAAAAAAACGAATAAGAAGAAGCGGAGACGCGTTGTCCATCTTTTCAGTCTATGGTGTGAATGCGCGCGCTGTATCCTGATCATGTCACTGAAAGAGTTATGAGGTAAATGTTTTTTTTTTTTTTTTTTTTTTTAATCTAGTAGTTGTATGATGTAAACTGCGTTTTAGTTGGTTTTATTGCTTGATTTCTCATTGTGTGTGTGTGTGTTTGTTGCTGTGGCTCTTGGTGTTTTATAACGTTTTTGAAAACATTAGTTAAGAAATATTGCCTACAACACCATCTAGGTAAAAACTGAAAACTAGCCTACACCATCACTACAAATCAACAACGACAAAATAAATAATTAAACTGTGAACAAAAACGAAATGCCAAGTTGAGATTAACTGAATTATTTGTTACTTGGAAATCTCTTCATTCCCACCCAGCACCAGACGGCATTTGGACGTCTTTTTTGGGCTAAATCAAGTCGGCCCGTTATGGCCTTATTTTAGACCAAAAATCGACCTTGAAAATTGGTCTTTGTTTGGTCCGTCGGATTTGCTCCGGTGTCCTGACATTTTATCCTAATTACCCGTCAGATTTTCCTACCAGGGCTTACTGCGCATGCGCAAATCAATATTGCGTCTTTTTTTTTCCTCACGCTGAACAACAATATTTAATGAATCTGCATTACTGTATGAGTAGGGTTGGGTAGGTGTAGTCAATAATAAAACACAATCTAATAGAAAAAATATTTATTGTTGGTTTCCGGTAGCTGTGTCCCTTAACCGCGAATATAACACACATATTTGCATTACTGTAAGGGTAGGTTTAGGGTTGTGGTAGGTACACATTAATAAATCAGAATTTGACAGGTAGCGTTTTTCGTTGTCGAATTGTACTACCTGTTTTAATGGGAGGTAGCAAAATCTGACAGGGTAGCCCAAATCGACAGAACACCGGATTTAGCCCAAAAATCGACGTTTACAATTGGGTTTTGTTTAGTCCATCTGATTTAGTCCAAAAATAGATGCTGAAAACTGGACTTTGTTTGAACCGTCTAATTTAGTCCACATTTAGCGAAGCACGTTTGTTTCGGACCACAATATAACCCTATAGCCATTAACATGCAGTGAAGAAATAGACATCTGACATCTGAAGCACTGTTAAATATATTGAAATATATTTTGAAAATACATTTTAAAAATACATAAAACAAAATTAAAAAATTTTTTCCTCATGATACATGTGTAAATATGTGTATACATTCATGCGTTTTTAATCAATGTTTTGTTCAGTGTTATTTCTACACCACGTTTACCATTTCTAAAGCTATTATATAATATATATTGTATTTATATGGTATTATATTATATTTACGTAAATTCTGCGTGACTTCTACGTGCTTTAATGGGCGCGCGAGCTGAACTGGAGCTGAGGAAGTCACCATGGAAACGGGGCAGCAGCTCAACTGTCAAACAGCTAAACGCCGTCTCTCACTGTTGTTTTCACTAATTTCAGGTAAGTTTAGTCTCTAAAATTACCCAAATAGTACATGCAAGTGTTCCCGACACTTTCTTTCATATAACGTTAAATTACATGCTTTTTATAGAAATGGTTTAGTATCTTCGGAAAAAGTCCGTTAGCATCTCAACTGTAAGGCTACTTTAACTGTAAGAGGTAATGTTAACTTGACGTCTTGATTATGAAAGTTTGGGCTTTTAATATCATCTTATGTGTAGATGAGCATGCATGCATGTATAAAGGTTTTGCTGCCAATTTGTCAACGGATGAATGGAAGTAAACTAATTAATTTAACCTAAAAGTATGCACTGTAACTTACATTTAATCGGATAACTTACGTCACTTACATAGAGCGTGAAAATGTGCTGAAACTTAAAACAGGTTTTGATCTTTCATGGTAAACACATATTGATACTTGTTCTGTGATTTCAGAAGTGTCAGAAAAAACCCTCTACGACAGAAGTTCCTGATTTTAAAATTTCTGAAGAGAGCTGCTGACAGAGATAATGAAAGCACAGGTTATCTGAGAAAGCTTATTATTTAACTTTACATGCATCTTTCACAGTATATATCACCTATATCGCCATGCATCTGTAATTTTCTTTTGCAAAATTTATATGTATATATATACATAAGTATGTTTGTTTGCTTGTTAGTTATTTTAATGCCCAAACATAAGTAACACTGTAAGAGCATAACTCAATAAGTAAACCTAAAAATGTACATTTTGTTTATTTTTTCTATATTCTGTAAATTATTCTTTTTTTTTTTTGTCATTTCACCTCTGCTATAGTTTATTTATTATAAACCTGGCATTGTATAATAAATATTGTTGGCTCTGTGACCGATTATTTATGTTCCTAGATTCTTCCACGCTGATGGCTGTGCACTAGAGTTGGAGCGTATCTCCTGTCAAAGAACATCTTTAGACATTATGAGTCATGACTAGTAAGTAATACCTCAAACATACACTACCATTCAAAAGTTTAAGGGTCAGATTTGTCATGTGTTTGAAATAAATATTTTATGCTCACCACTGCTGCATTTATTTGATTAAAATACCGTAAAATAGTAATATTGTGAAATTACCATTTTTTTAATAACTATTCTCTATTTCAATGTTTTAAAAAGGTGATCAAAGTTGAATTTTCAGCATCTCCAGCGTCACGTTATCCTTCAGAAATCACACTTTGTGAAAACAAGAATAAATTACATTTTACATTTTATATTCTCATAGAAAATAATTATTTCAAAGTGTAATATTATTTCACAACATTAATGTTTTTATGTATGATCAAATAAATTTAGTTTTCTTGGTGAACATGAGACTTTTTTTTCAAAAACATAAAAAAAAAAAAAACAATATAATAGGTTCTATTGTATTTTGTTGCGCCGTCCGGTGTAGACACGGTGTTAGAACTCTTATTAAATATTGTCACACATGATGCATGTATGATGCCACTTCTCATTGATGGATCTTTTCTATTTCAAAGACTGAAAATCATCGATAAACCACAAAGTAATTGTAACTTATTTCAAGAATAATAAGAAGAAGAATAGCAAGAATAAATAAAAGTGCATCTGTGACTTAATATTACTTCTTATTTTTCGGTGGTTTGAAAGTTCTCATTAAACACATTGCTTGCTTCTCATCTTTGTGCATTTTCAGATGTTGTGCATATTTATGAAACAATTTTTTTTAAACTTTAACTTTGTTTTACTTTTTTAACGTCATAATATTGGTTGTCTTCTTTCTCTTTTAAGAGTTTAGCTCCAACCCCAATTAAGCAGACCCGAACAGCTGATCAAGGATCACCAGAGACTCTGCAGAACGTTGGTCCTTCATGCACAGGACTGGACACCAGTGTTGTAAGTCATCAATCTAGAAGTCATCCTGCCTCTCTGAATTGTCATGTTCAGAACATATTGCAGGAGATCTCAACATTGCCTCTCAAGGTTCACTTACATGCAGAGTTTTGCTCCAACCTAGTGCAGTGCGCCTGAACAAACTAAATCCCAAAGTGTACTTCGTTTTTGTATGTATACGCTAGCATATGTGTACAGTTGAACGCATAGCCTTTCAAAGTATACTCCATTTGATGTGTGCGATCGCCCGCGCTCTAGAAAGCTTCATCCATGTCCAGTGTCTGTTCTATTTTTCCCTGTTAAGTTATGACCGATAACATATTTTTGAACTCTTTTAAACCAAAGCTGAGCTGTCTCATACCCTCTCGCACACAAGCGCTTGTCAATGCGGCTGCCTGTTGTTGTTGCAGTCTCTGCTATTTTGTTGCTCCGTCTCTGTGCGACCTGCACGTACAAAGTACGCAACGGTTACAAAAATCGGGTGGTGTGCATACAGTACACGTGCACTGTTCTCATGATGAAATTCGTATCACATGCACTGTATGCTGTCCCTCACGTACGCGTAAAAAGTGAAGTATACTTTGGGCTTAATCAAGGTCTTCAGTTTTACTAACTATAAAGTCACAAACCGGTGAGTGTGATCAGTAGTCAGTGGTCTCAATCACTAAATTTTTAGTGTTTGCTCTCTAAAAAAGCTGTGAAAACCATCGATGCTCAAAATATGTTCACTTATAGGAAGTTCTGGAGCTCAAAACTTGCTTACCAGTGCCTGAGTTTGTGTACACAATATATTAATTTACAACCTAGTGAACTGTGAAGCTGATTGAGATGCACCTTCTGTATGACAGTGGATCTTGAGGGCCAGAGTTGAGAACCCCTGACATACTGATTAGTTGATAATCACTCATGAACAATGAGTACACTTTAATTTGTACAGAAATATGCAATATTTGACTCGTATTCAGTGATGCTATTATCTTTTATTCCTTTTTGTTTGTGTGTCAATCACAGCTACATAAAACCAAAGGCCATTCAGCCACAGGTCACTGCGTCTTTTGCTGTGCAAGTAAATTTTTTTTTTTTTTTGAATGTCAAACACATTCTCAGTATTTATATTCAGTTCAGTTTTTATAACCGTTTTATGGTCACCATTCCGGTACAGTTCTTATACTCTCTTGTACTATGCTTTTAACATTTCAGGAGCTGACTTTTTTTTAGTACTTGCATAGTAATTTTAATTGGACCACATTTGCAATGCATATATAGCAGGGCTCCAGACTGACTTTTGAGAGCAGTGGCGAGTTCTACAGATGGTGGCGCCAGAAGCAGATTTGGTAGTGCTGGGGGTGGTGTGTGGGGGGTATTCAAAATAAAGTATATTGTTTTAATAAGTGTAGTTGCTAGTAATATTACACATTTATTTCTTGGTAATGCACATTTGACAGTAAAGCACTGTGCTTGACTTCGAAGCACAAAATGTAAGTTTTATATAGAAAATTAACATTTTACTCTTATTAAATGTATCATTATTCTTCTGTAGTTTTATACGGAACTGACCAACAACTTCAGTGACTTATAAAAGGAGCTCTCTTGCTTTGTGTGATTCAGTCACAGAGAAGTTTGTGTTTTTCAAGGCACTTTGACTTTTTTCTTTCTTCATACACAAAAAAAGATAAACTTTTAAATGATGATTTTAAAATGTTATAATTTAAAAATATAAAGTAAAAAGTAGAAATGAATTACTAATAAGCCTATAAGTGTTCCTCTACTACCTTTTTTTTTTATTATTATTATTTTTTTTTTTTTTTAAGAAAAGTTTGTTTACCAAGAATTATATTTTGGTCATTCCTTTAAAAAAAGGATATAATTTAAATATTATTTTTAGAGTTTAAAGTGCTGTAAATAGTTGTGTGAAATACTTGAGGTTGTGCAAACCCTGAAATGCGTAATGTAATGAAATTCAACTATTTCTGCCATAACACCATGGTTATAGTTAGCATTACTACTTCTGGTTATATGTCAGCGTTGTTTGACCTGTTTATAACAGATTTCTGTGCAGAATTTGAATGCTTCTTACTTGCAGCACTGTGCAGTAACAGTGTCACAAAATCAATACTGCTTCCTGAGTAAACCTGTTCTGAGCTCGGAGAAGTTGCGCTGATCCAAGCTGATAAACAGTCCGCGCTGCACAGCTCAAACGAGTAGCGCTGTTTCGCTAGTTTTTGTTTCGCTTGCTGTTTGATGTTTCTCATATGCAACAGA
Organism: Acrossocheilus fasciatus; assembly: GCA_036784905.1. Lineage (NCBI taxonomy): Eukaryota > Metazoa > Chordata > Actinopteri > Cypriniformes > Cyprinidae > Acrossocheilus > Acrossocheilus fasciatus. The sequence goes on along the minus strand of CM071959.1, from coordinate 11,933,216 downwards.
AATAGCAGCGCTTATGAGATGGTGCAATGTGGTGGTTGCGCCAGTGCGATCGCTCACACAAAATTTACTCGCACCGGCAGAAAAATCGGTCACAAAACAGTCTGGAGCCCTGTATAGGAAGTGACAAAAAAAAAAAACTGTGCTGAAAATGAAAGAAAATTGTTCTCATGCTGTAAGTCAGTTCCCACTTTTGTGCCCTAAGGTGGAAATGCCCTAACAGTAGGGAAAACTCAAGTGTATACTTTACGTTTGGACAACCATTGTTTAAAAAAAAACCATTATTGTATATTATTGTTTTTATTTTTACATTTTACATTTTGGTTATTATTTTCTTTTTCACTTCAGATGCTGGAGAAAAAAACGCCAGGCTAAAGCATTTAAAGTGAAAACTTCTGTTGTGGCTCAATCCAGGATCAGGATGGTGGAAGGAGCAGAAGAACCAGAAGATCAGAGATCAGGCGGAGATCTACTGGTACCACTGAAGGAACAGATTTACCTAATGTGTTAGGTAAACCAAGTACTTTCATCACTCAATCATGTCGTTCCAAACCTGTAAGACATTTGTTCATCTTTGAAACATAAATGTAGATCTTTTTAGAGAAATTTCTACCACTACAACTACCACTTTCAAGCCCCACAGAAAGGTAGTAAAGGGATCATTAATGTAACTCCATTTGTTTAACCCCAATTTTATGAACTGATGTGACTGTTTTGTGTGCACAAAAAAAAAAAACATTGCATTTTTATTTACAAAATAACACGTTCACGAGCCTTTTTTTTTTTTTTTTTTTTTGCATACACAAGGCATCTTAAAAATATCTTCATTTGTGTTCTGCACAAAAGGGTCTTATGGGTTTGGAGAAACATGAGGGTAAGTAATTAACGACAATACTTTACATTTTTAGGTGAAATGTTCTAATGTGGTTCTAATTAGTCATAAACGTTCAATATTTTAAAGATTTATTGTTTTGAAAATGGAAGATGGAAATTCAAATAAATACTGCTCTTTTGAAAGTTCTATCTAAAGAATATAGAAAAATATCACAGTTTCCACACAAATATTGGACAGCACAACTGTTTTCCACATTGATGATAATGTAGTAAATCAGTATATTAGAATGATTTCTGAAGAATCATGTGACACTGAGGACTGAACTGTAATGATGCTAAAAATTTAGTTCATTGGAATACATTACATTTTACAATGCATTCATACAGAAAACAATTATTTTTGTAGTTATATTTCACAAAATTACTGTTTTTATGGTATGTTTGATCAAATGCAGGCTTAAGATGTGATCAGGAATGTTTCTTTTACGTGAAAGATGTATTTAATGTCAATAAATGTTTTGGTACGCTTTTGTGAATTGTCTTATTTTGACAGTAATTCTGAATACGAAATATAAATATAATCATGAATTCACGGTTGGAATTAGGCCTGAAAAGACGTCTTTTCAACTTTACAACTACATTTGGACGTCTTTTTATAGACGTCTTTTCACCTTTCACATTTCAACGAAATTTTGACGTTTAGACGTCTGGCATTGCTGTCTTTTCAACAAGTTTTTGCTGGGTGGGTTTATTTCCTACTCGTGTTTATTTTTTAATTCTTAGTTTTTTGTTGTTAATTTTCATTTTTTTGTAAGTGTCTTTTTTTTTTTACTTTTTTTTTTTTTAACCATTTTACATCCTATTTATTTATTTTGGCAGGTCTGCTCAGTACCACACAGCAATTCGTTCCGTCCTGTCCTACAAGTGAAGTTGATGGAGTTTATGAAAGAACAGTGAGAACATGAGTGATCCAGAACCCAGCAGAATACAATTTGAAGCTACTGAAAAACAAAGAGGTTGGTGTTTTTTTTTCTTAATACTCTACAATTAGAAGAAACGTTAAATAAAAAAAAAAAAAGAGGAAAATGGTGTCATAACAGGTTCAGTTAACAATGTAAATAAATTGTGAAAATCAATGAAAATATTTTAGCTAAATTTAAGACACTATTGTATATATTTTAATGTGAACATTACATAAATTTATAGTTCATCAAACATTTAACAGTTCTTACTACAAAAACAAGGGTTTCTATATTTTAAAATAATAATTGGAAAATCAATGTACTGAATACATGTAAAAGGTCAACTAAACTATAATCAATTCATTAAAAAAAAAATCAAAACAGTCATACATTTGTATAGCTTTTTTCAGCTGCACGGTTTACTTTTATGTACTTCTCCATCACTTCTGCTTTTGATTTTCTTTTTTTTTTTTTGTTTTGTTTAATAAATTCATTTTTATTTGTAAGATTCAATTTTTTTTACTTCCATTTTAGACCCAGTGGAAGAGAATGAAGAGAGTGAAAAACTGTACACAAGTGAAGTAGAGGAGAACCATCATGTCAAAAGCAGAGAAAGTAATTTTTTACTGGAAAGAAGAGCCAAAAAATATTTCACCTGCTCTCTGTGTGGAAAGAGTTTCTCATGCAAACAAAGTCTTAAATTTCACCTGAGAGTTCATAGTGGAGAGAAGCCGCACACATGTGATCAATGTGGGATGAGTTTTGCACGAAAAGAAACCCTTGTTACTCACATGAAAATCCACACGGGAGAGAAACCGTACGCATGTGATCAGTGCGGGAGGAGATTTGCACAGGCAAGAACCTTTAAATTACATCTGCGTTCTCATTCTGGAGAAAGACCATATAACTGTGATCAGTGTGGAAAAAGCTTTTCTTATGGAGATTCCCTGAAGAGCCACCTTAAAGTTCACACAAAGGAGAAGCCTTATGTGTGTTCTTTGTGTGGAAAGAGTTTTCCACGACTGGGTGCTTTTAAATTACACCAGAAAAGACACAGCGGTGTGAAAGATCATATGTGCTTTGATTGTGGGAAAACCTTCATTACATCTGATAAACTGAAACGACACCAGATAATCCACAGCGGAGAAAAACCTTACAACTGTTCACAATGTGACAAGCGTTTCAGTCAGTCAGAGCATCTGAAAAGACATAAGATGATCCACACTGGAGAAAAGCCACACAGTGTGGGAAGTGTTTCACATGTGTAAGTGGTCTTAAATCACATCTGCTTTCTCATTCTGGAAAAAGACCATTATAAAAGAGATGTCTAATGAAATCTTCTGAACTTGTTCTGAAAAACAGGACTGAGATCTTTGTCAACCCACTTTCTAAATGCCAAAGAGACTATCTTTAATATTAAAGACATTCTAAGACTACTTTAGTTTCATTTCAGTTAAGACTCTTGGTTAGTTCAGTTACAGCCAGTTCAATTGAGCACTGGACAATTCAAATATTGATTTTTGTTAAATTTCCTGTGAATTCAAATGTTAATATCCTTTGAGCTTCCCTTTAACTGTGATCAGTGATGCAATAAAAAGATTCCACTTATTAGTTTCTTTTTTCGCTTCATTCATTATGCTGATGTCTTCAGATCACCTCTAAATTGCCACTTAAAGCTCATTTCTTTGGTGTCTACAGACTGAGGCAAACTGCATTGTCACCATAAATCTTTTAAAAGACGAACCATGTTTCATGCAACGCCCAAAAACTAAAAGCCAGAGAATAAAAGCTCGGCTAAATGAAGTTGTGATTTCCTAAGGGATGTTCCTGTTTTCACTTTATTTATTATTCTGATGTCCTTAGATCACTTGTAAACTGCATTTAAACATTTCAATGGTGTCAACAGACTGAGATAAACTACACTATTACCATAAATGTCTTAAAGGGTTAAAAAAATAATCCGGAGCACCTTCTGAATAATAACAAAAACTAGCCTTCCCATTACGAAATAATATTGGACTCCTTAAGGTGATTTACATTATTTATTTATTTATTTATTTTACTTTATTCAAAGTATGTTTTCATTTGTCAAATGCAGAAGTGTAATTTTATAAGCTTTTTTCAAAATTTCTAATTATAACAATGGAATAAGAATAAGTTAACGATCAAATAAAACGAGTATTGACAAATTCATTTGCACTACAGAAGAACACAAAAGTGGCTTGTAGGTATTTACAGACATTTAATGAGGCTCAGAGGTGGCATGCGTGCAATCAACTACATAAATTCATGCTGAGATTGTTTAAATATAACATTTTGATTATAGAAATATTCAATCATTTAAATAACTGAAATGATACTTTAAAAATTAAACTAAAACTGCCATTATTTGGCGGCAAGTACTGATTTTCAATTCACTCAATTGATTCGTTCGAACGGCTGATTCATTCAGCACTTGACTGTCTTTATGAATGGGTAATTGAATTGACTCACTAGATTCGAAAGCATCCAACAGGTCTGTGTGAGTTGTCAGGAGGAAGAATCAGTAGAACATGTACTATGTCATTGCCAAAAATATATTACAGAAAGAGAAATATTCAGAAGGACACCACAGGAGATACTATGCAAAACAAATACTCGGTCAAGCAGGAAATTATAATTCTTTAAATGTATGGGTTGATAAATAGAATATAAAGACTAAAGAGAGAAATTATTTATTTTCGGTTTGTTTCTGTTAGTGACTCTGGTCCACACTCCAGCACAGTAGGTGGCGGTAATGCACCTTAACGTTGGTTGCCACCCGCCATAAAACAACAAGAACAAGACTACGACTTACTAGCTTCGTTTCATTTTCATAAACGAAACAAGGCTGTGTCTGAATGGAAATGTGCAGCGGCTCAGTTGTGAGTTTGTTTAAAACTGTTTTAGTTGACAAAATAGACTAAAATCAGGCAATACTGTTATAGCCAGACAATGTAAGTAACTTAATATTAACTTTTTGTTTTTTGAAATCACTCATTGTTCTCCAACAATCCTCAGCTGTTACAGATAATGGTAATGTATACGCTGCTTTGAAGTACCAGGTAATAACGCTACCATAGCATCAGCCTCGTTTTCTGTACCGCGGAGGATAGTATCATTATCTGCCTCATTTTCTGTAGTTTATAATGTTATCTGTTTGCAGTGTCACCCGAAGCAGCAGAGCTTCAGGGACAGGCTTACGAAAACACTGAAAGAGTGCAATCGTTTCATATCTCCTTTTGTGATTCACATTAGTTAATTTCAAGCTTGCACACTCAATGCTGCACAGAAACACAGCGTGATTATTATAAAGTTGGTTATTTTATTGCTATCAATTTATTTGCTAGAAAGTTGAATCTGGATTCGTATGGATTTAGGTTTTGGTGTGCCACCTAACAGGCTAAAATGCTTTTATATTGCATGTCAGTAGTTCCTGTTTTCACCTCATTCATTATGCTGATGCCTTCAGATCACCTGTAAACTGCCACTTAAAGCTCAATTTAAAGGTGTCAACAAACTAAAGCACACTACATGATCACCACTTTTGATATCTACTGTTAATTTTCAGTAGTCTATATGATAAATTATGTTTCATGTAAAAACAATTGCAAACTAAAACCCAGTTCACAAACATTCATCTAAATGTTGCTTACAAATCTGTAAATGTATTTCTAAATGAATTTATCCTTATTTATTTCTTACTGTTACATTTTATTATTATTATTATTGTCATTGTATTTGGATTCTTTTAATTGATTGTGGTATTTAATCATCCCCCTCCCCATATTTATTTGTCCATTAAATTATTTGCCAAATAAAAATAAGAATACATTTATTAAATATTAAAAATAGATTGATTCACTGACAAAATGGTAAAATACAAAACATTAATTTGTTTTAAAAACAAATTCAGTATACATTTTTATATAGATTAACATAAAACATAAATGCATAAAATGGGTAAAAGCATGAATATTTTTATTTTATTTTGGCAGATCTGCACATCCTACCACATAACAATTCACCTTCACTGACGCTCCTCCCCCAGAAGATCAGCAATAAATGCTGGAATATTCCTACCAGTCTACAAGTGAAGAAGAAAGTTCATGAAAGAACACTGAGACATGAGTGATCCAGAACCCTGCAGAATAAAACATGAAGATACTGAAGAACAAAGAGGTTGGTGTTTATTCTTGATTCTTCATTATTGATGTTGAGGAACAGCAGTTTATCAGATTAGTATGGTGGCCGAGAGAGCTCAACGTGCTGAAAATTAAAAAAAAAAAACACCTGCAAATTAAGAAAACATCTTCATCGATTTGACAACACACGCACTACAAATACTCACAAACCAAACAAAATAAAGAAACATGCTGTAAATACTCAAAACACAAACAAAGAAACGTTCTGCAAAGTCTCACAACACAAACAAATCAGAAATGCACTGCGAATAGGCACAGACCACATCGGAAATATTTAAGGGAACAGCAAAGTGACAAACATGGCTGAGACATTTATCAGTTAAATCAGTTTATTTTAACATCCTGATCATACAATTCCTTAGCTTTTTTTTTAATAAATAAGTTGACGAAACTACGGAAGAGGATTAGGGCCAAGCAATAATAAAAAAAATAATAAAACCATCTCGAGATTAAAGTTGTAAAATATAGAGAAAAATCTTGTTAAATTTCAAGAAAAAAAAGTCAATATACAATGTTGAGATTAAAGTAGAATAAAGTCGTTATGTTTCGAGAAAAAAAGTTGAAATAAAATGTTGAGAATAAACTGATGAAATTACGAGAAAAAACTATTTAAATTTAGAGAAAAAAGTCGAAATAAAGTGTTGAGAATAAACTCATTAAAAAGGGAAAAAAGTCTTTTATTATTAAACACTCATTAAGCAATTGATTTCCACTTTTCGGATGTATTATGTGATGAGAAAAGGAAGAAAAGCGAACCCAAAAGACAGACAGGAACCCAATCGTTCGTATCATACACTACTCCCCTGTTTATTAGCCTACTCTCCAACCTCTGCCACTGCAGACGCTGCATAACACTTGTCCAACAAGATGAAATGAACATGACACGAGTGTGTTTATTCTCGACTTTTTTCTAAAGTGTTAGCATTGTAAACACTGAATTAATACCAACATATGAAGTTAAATCAATGACAGAAAAAATTAGGAATGTTGGACAATAAATATATAACAGGAATATAACAGCTTGACTGTAAACTATTTTTGCGGTATTGTCTTATATTAATGTCCATTAAAGGAAGACTGAAAATAAAAAACACACACACACACACACACACGTGACGTACAGCCACTTTCTCCAAAATTATTTATTTAATTATGACAGACACAGCAATGCATCATGTTCTAGAGATCATCATATTTGTAGTGTGTTCCAGGGGATCAAAACATACAATATATATTCAGAACTAGTGGAGTAATAGTAAATAATAATATAGTAATCGTAAATGTGTAAAGTTGCATAAGCTCATTCTAACTTAGTGTCATGTCCATTTAAAGGAACACTCCACTTTTTTTGGAAATAGGCTCATTCTCCAACTCCCACAGAGTTAATAAGTTGAGTTTTACCGTTTTTGAATCCATTCAGCCGATCTCCGGATCTGGCGATAGCACTTTTAGCATAGCTTAGCATAGATCATTGAATCCTATTAGACCAGTAGCATCGCGTTCAAAAACGATCAAAGAGTTTCGATAGTTTTCCTATTTAAAACTTGACTCTTCTGTAGTTATATCGTGTACTAAGACCGGCATGAAATGAATAGTTGCCTAGCTGGGGACTACTTTCAGGCGCTGCGTAATATCACTGCGCCTGCTGCGGCCATGTTACGGCAGCAAAGTTCCTTGATTATTACACCGGGAATGAGAGTATAGTTCCTAGCCAAATAGGACTAGAAAATCGCAACTTTTCATTTTCCGCCGGTCTTAGTACACAATATAACTACAGAAGAGTCGAGTTTTAAATAGGAAAACTATCGAAACTCTTTGATCGTTTTTGAACGCGATCCTACTGGTCTAATAGGATTCAATGATCTATGCTAAGCTATGCTAAAAGTGCTAACGCCAGATCCGGAGATCGGCTGAATGGATTCAAAAACGGTAAAACTCAACTTATTAACTCTGGGGGAGTTGGAGAATGAGCCTATTTCCAAAAAAAGTGGAGTGTTCCTTTAAATCATTATTATGTTTACTATTGCTAGGACCTTCAGTTCCTAAAAGGATTTAAGTTTACTACTAGACTAATAACAGTTAAAGTTAGCAGGTGCTGATATTGCTACGTCCTACTTCAAAACACACAATATTTTTCCACTTTTGTGAATAATCACCTGTCAGGGTCTTAGTAAAAATCTTGCCTTTCATAATTTTTTCAGTCACACTGATAGTTTTTGCAGTGGATTGCCCAACATTGCGTTCTTTTATTCCACTTTGACTTCTCTTTCGTTGTTATTCTGTCTATTTCTGTGCATCTGTACTGTTGTCCAGTTAGAATTTTCACTCCAAAATGGCGGCCGCGCTACCATAGCGCCACCTAGTGGCTGTTACCCAAAAAGCACCAGAGTTTCACCTTTTGGTCTTCTATACTCTTTGCTGAAGGACTTGATAAGCTGGATCAGGTGTGTTTAATTTGGGTTGGAGCTAAACTGTGCAGGGCTGCGGCCTTCCAGGAATTGAGTTTGACAACCCTGCTTGCATAAGATGATCCAGACTGGAGAAAAGCCACACAGTGTGGAAAGAGTTTCACATATTCACATATTCATTTTATCCAAAGCGACTTACAAATGAGGACAGTGGAAGCAATCAAAATCAACAAAAGAGCAATATGCAAGTGTTATAACAAGTTTTAGTTAGCTTAACACAGTACACGTAGCAATGTTTTTTTTTTGTTTTTTTTAATTATACAATATAGATAGAAGAATAGAGCAAGCTAGTGTCAGAGGCCTTTTTTGCATTTGTTAATTGTATAATAAAGAAAACAAACAGATAGAATACAAAGAGAAGCTAGTGTTATTTATTTTTTTAAAGAATAGATTTAGAACAGAGAGTGCTAAAGTTAGAGGGTCAAATAAAGATGGAAGAGATGTGTTTTTAGCCGATTCTTGAAGATGGCTTAGGACTCAGCTGCACGGGTTGAGTTGGGCAGGTCATTGAAGGTACAACCGGGAACATTTAACTTTGGGATGGCACAATAATGCGCCGTTCACTTGCAGAACCAAGATATTCTGAATCCAAGATGGCGGCGCGCTTAGACGCAGCGACCTCTCCGGGTCCCAAAAACGGTGCTTTTATGTCTTTTAATGTCGTCTGTTCGTCTCCAAACAATGTCAATTTACCGCAAATTCATCGGGAGATCACTCCGGGATACATCTATGATCGCCATAGCCTTTTGGATATCAACAACACATACAAACACAAACTCTCGCAGGCGGCTACTGAGAAGCTACAAGGCCTTTGTTTACTGCTGGAGCCGGACCTCGAGACCGCGGCCTCGCCTACTGACGCTACCCGCACAAGGCGGCGTTGCAAGCGGTGTGAGAGAGGACGGAAGCGCGGAGGTATACGAGCCAGGCTAAGAGCTAACCCCACAAGACCGGCTCTTCCAACACTCATGCTCTCAAACGTTCGTTCTCTGGAAAACAAACTGGACTTAATTCAACTCAGTCGATCTACACAGCAGGAGGCAAGGGATTGTTGTGTGTCTGTTTTCACTGAAACATGGCTAAAGGACAACATCCCGGACTCCGCCATTCAGCTGCACGGGCTAAACTGCTACCGAGCGGACAGAGATTCATCACTGTCTGGTAAGACTCGCGGCGGTGGCTTGTGTGTGTATATCAACAAAGAATGGTGTAACAATGCTGCGTTAGTATTAAAACACTGTTCGTCGCTGGTGGAGTTTATGTTTGTGAAGTGTCGACCGTTCTATCTGCCACGGGAGTTCACGGCCATTGTTATTGTCGCGGTTTACATTCCCCCGTGTGCAAACGCTAAGGACGCGCTTCGCGAGCTGTACAGCACCATCAGCGAACAACAAACAAATAACCCCGACGGCTTTTTCATCATAGCCGGTGACTTTAATCACGCAAACTTAAAGACAGTTTTGCCAAAGTTCTACCAACATGTGAACTTTGCAACAAGGGGAAATAACACACTGGACTTTGTTTACACAACAGAAAAGAACGCATACAAAGCTGAACCCCGCCCCCACCTCGGGTACTCGGACCACATCTCTGTTATGCTAATCCCAGCATATAGACCACTTCTCAAACTTTCCAAACCGGTTCAAAAACAGATCACGGTATGGCCAGAAAATGCTACCTCAGCACTGCAGGACTGCTTCCAGGACACAGACTGGAACATGTTTAAAGAGGCAGCCACCTACAACAACCACACAGACCTGCAGGAGTACACTGAAACTGTGACTGCTTACATCAAAAAGTGCACTGATGATGTGACAGTCACCAAGACCATCACCACACGCGCCAACCAGAAGCCATGGATGACAGCAGAGGTTCGCGGGCTGCTAAAGACCAGAGATGAAGCTTTCAGATCAGGAGATAAAGCAGCCCTCAAAACAGCAAGAGCCAATCTGTCCCGCAGCATCAAAAATGGAAAACGGTCATATGCTCAAAAAATCAATAATCACTTCACAGACAGCAGAGACACACGGAGTCTGTGGAAAGCCATTCAGACCATCACAGACTACAAGCCCCCGCCACAGGCCTGTGATGACGACACATCCCTCCCAGATGCACTCTTTTATTCACGGTTTGAAATGCAGAATGACACACCTGCACAAAAACTGCCCACACCTCCCAACGACCAGGCGCTCTGTCTGTCTTCAGCCGACGTAAGGAAGATCCTATCTAGGATCAACCCACGCAAGGCTGCGGGTCCCGACAACATACCTGGCCGTGTACTGAAAGACTGTGCTGCACAGCTGACAGATGTCCTAACATATATCTTCAACACCTCGCTGAGCCAGGCAGTCGTCCCCACATGTCTCAAATCCACTACAATCATACCGGTACCAAAAAAATCACCTGTGTCCTGTCTAAATGACTACCGTCCCATAGCACTGACTCCAATCATAATGAAGTGCTTTGAGAGGTTAGTCATGCACAACATCAAAACCAGCCTCCCCAACACACTCGATCCGCTCCAGTTTGCATACCGTCCAAACCGCTCTACGGACGATGCAATTTCCTCCACCCTCCACCTGGCTCTTACCCACCTAGAAAACAAAGACTCTTATGTTAGAATGCTGTTCATTGACTTCAGCTCAGCATTCAACACAATAATCCCACAACAGCTCATAAATAAACTAAACCTGCTGGGCCTTAACAACTCCCTCTGTAATTGGATTTTGGACTTTCTAACCGGAAGACCTCAGTCAGTCCGTGTCAGCCACAACACCTCGAGCACTACCACACTGAGCACAGGTGCCCCACAAGGCTGTGTGCTCAGCCCGCTGTTCTTCACGCTGCTGACCCACGACTGCACTGCCAAGTCCAGCTCCAACCACATCATCAAGTTTGCTGACGACACAACAGTGGTAGGTCTCATCAGCAACAATGATGAAACGCACTACAGAGAGGAAGTGGCACAGCTGGCTGAATGGTGTTGCGCTAATAATCTGTCCCTCAATGTGAGTAAGACAAAGGAGGTTGTGATGGACTTCAGGAGAAACTCCGTTGACCACCCCCCACTGACCATCGACAGCTCGCCTGTGGAGAGAGTCAGCAGCACTAAATTCCTGGGGGTGCACATCACAGAGGATCTCACCTGGACCACCAACACCATGTCACTCTCCAAGAAGGCACAACAGCGCCTACACTTCCTCCGCCGGCTGAAAAGAGCAAGTCTCCCTCCACCCATCCTCACCACTTTCTACAGGGGCACCATTGAGAGTGTGCTGACCAGCTGCATCACTGTCTGGTACAGGAACTGTACTGCAGCAGACCGCAAGACCCTCCAGCGGACAGTGAACACAGCTGCGAGGATCATCGGTGCCCCTCTCCCCTCCATCCTGGACATTTTCCATACACGATGCTCCAGCAAAGCAAATAGTATCGTGAAGGACTCCACACATCCCTCCCACAGTCTCTTCCAGCTCCTACCATCAGGAAGACGGTACCGGAGCATCAGAGCCCGCTCTGCCAGACTGCTCAACAGCTTTTTCCCCCAGGCTGTGAGAGCCCTGAACTCAAATCTACCCGCCCCTCTCTGAACCCCCATACAAACCCCCTACCTCCTGAAACATGGACCATCTGAAACTTATGGAACTTTTCTTTTTGTGCAATCGAAGTGTGCTACAAACAGGTGAGTGGGCCTGTACAAACCACCTGTAGTAGCACACTCTCCTCCTCTATGCGCACTAGTCACTTTTCACACACACTGCTGTGTGTACACAAATCCCACAAAAAGACTCAGTAATATACATATGTTTACATGCTCATGCACTACAAATCATCCTGCACTATTCCCCAGCCAGCTGCTGACTCACAATGTTTCTCTTCGCACATGTATAGTATTTATCTGAAGCACTCGTATAGTTTGTATTGTTTGTATTTTTTAGTCTATGTATAGGAAAAAAATTCTTTCTATATATAGCATATTTATAGTCAAATCTATCAGTAGGATAGTTGTGTATAGGTTTATATTGTTTTACTTCACTGCTGTATTATTGTATCTATGTAGCACCGTGGTCCTGTGAGGCACGACATTTCGTTCCACTGTATGCCCCCGCATGTAGCGGAATGACAATAAAGCTCAGCTTGACTTGACTTGACTTGAGAACGCAAGCCTGTAGAGGGCACATAAGTCTGAAGTAATGAATTTAGGTAAAGGGGTGCAGAACCAGTGGTGGTTTTGTAGGCAAACATTAATGCCTTGAATTTTATGCGAGCAGCTATAGGTAGCCAGTGCAAACTGATAAACAGAGGTGTGGCGTGCATTCTTTTCAGCTCATTAAAAATTAATCTTGCTGCCGCGTTCTGGATTAATTGTAAAGCTTTGATAGAACTGGCTGGAAGACCTGCCAAGAGAGCATTGCAATAGTCCAGCCTGGACAGAGCAAGAGCTTGAACAAGGAGTCCTGAAGCATGTTCTGAAAGAAAGGGACTGATATTCTTGATGTTGAATAAAACAAATTTGCAGGACCAGGTAGTTTTAGCAATGTGGTCTGAGAAAGTCAGCTGATCACCAATCATAACTCCAGGGTTTCTAGCTGTTTTTGAAGGAGTTATGGTTGACGTGCCTAACTGGATGGTGAAATTGTGATGAAACGATGGGTTTGATGGAACCACAAGCAGTTCTGTCTTGGCAAGGTTGAGCTGAAGCAAGAAATGTCTGCTAGACATGCTGAGATGTGAGCAGCTATTGTCGGATCATCAGGATGGAATGAGAGGTAGAGTTGAGTGTATAAACAGGGGAGTCATCAGCATAGCAGTGATATGAAATGCCATGTTTCTTAATGACCTTAATGAACCTAGTGATGCCATGTAGATAGAGAAGAGAAGTGGTCCAAGAACTGAGTCCTGAGGCACACCAGTTAGATGTAGCGACTTGGACACCTCACCTCTCCAAGATACCTTGAAGGACCTATCTGAGAGGCAGGGCCGCATTATCCTAATGGGCAACATGGGCTGCAGCCCAGGTCCCCAAACACTAGGAGACCCCCGAGTCAATTCTCTTTTGCATTTTATATAGGGTTGCCAACCGTTCCATATAACATGGAATCGCCCCGTATTTAAGGCATCAGTTTGTCCCGTATACCACCTAGACCATACAAATAACAAATTAATTATTCTTTTACCAAAGTACTGTTTGAATAGCAAATGTAGCTGCTGAAGGAAGGCTTTAAGACAAAGCGGAATCCTCTGCCGTCTAGTCACTCCCACTTCACAGCGAATGGGACTCGTGTTTTGATTTCTGCAAATCAATTTGGTCGAATGCAAAGACGTGGTTATTGATCGTAAGCACAACATCCAGCTAGAAATCATACTATCTACCTCTTACTATTTGTAGTTGGACCGAGGCTATGGAATAACTGTCCTTTATATTTGAAAGCTTCAAATTCTGTCTATGAGTTTAAAACAAAGTTGAAATCTTATTTTCTTACCTTGGCATTTTAAATTTGTATGTTAAATGATCTTTTGAGTTTACTGATATGTTATTCTTTTTTTGTTGTTTTTATTTTCTTTGTACAGCACTATGGTCAACTGCTGTTGTGTTTATCGGTGCTTAAAGGGGTGGTTGACTTTTTTTTTCTAGGCATGATTCTGTTTATGGGGTGCAGTCTAACGTGTTAATCCTTCATTTTATTATTTTTCACTTAATTTACCTTTATTCCACACCGCTGTCCCTTCTCTGATCATTTTCTGCTTTTATGAAATAAGGGATGAGGATATTGGTGAAGAGGATCGCGTAGAACCTGTGCAAGTACAGCTCTTAATGGTATGTTTGTTTGTTGTTGTCTCTTACTTTTAGATACGCTGTTACTTGTAAATGCTACTGCTTCTGTTAGCTTTTAATATCCGGTTTTATCATGATTAAAGCTTTAATACAGTACGGCAACCACACGCGTGTCCATGTAAAACGCTTCTCATAACTATGTGAAAATAAATGTATTCACTGAGCTGATGATCTGAATTAGAGGGAGAGAGATGCAGAGCAGGAGGGCACGAGTAACAGAATAGAGAACCGCTGCTTTAGGACATTGATTTTGAAAGTTGCGTGTCCATTAGAATCAGCAGAAGACAGAATCGCGATTCATATTTGAATAGATTTTTATGTGCACCCCTAGTTTTCTCTTCCTCTTCTCTAAAAAAGCGCAGCATGGCCTCGCCCCCATCGTTGCATGTTCCCAGGGGTGGGGTTTATCTGGGTTCATGACGTAACGGACCCGGGAAGTAACTCGTTGTAGTCCCTTACCGGTTTACCGGTCGTTTTTGTAGGCATTAAACTGACAGAATTTTAAAAGACGATCTCCATTTGCATTGAACTTTCAGCGCTTCAACTTTGCAGATAGTGTTTATGCTCAAACAGCAACATTACACACTAACTAACGTTAAAAAGTGAAATCGCAATCAACCACCCCTTTAATAAATACAAATACCAGAGGGAAGATGTCTTTCACTAAGTTAAAGCTAAGTTAATGTTGTTAAATAAAGAAACAAAATTATACATTTTAAAATGCCTATAACTTTTAGCGCATTATAAGAAGAGCAGGAAGAAGCCATTTTAGTGGTGAGTAGTGGTTAATTTTATTTGCTGGGCTATTGCTGATTTGTAAGACTATTACTCAATAATATTGTTTAATATGGGATCTGGTGGTTAACCATGTCAAAAGCAGTGGAGAGATCCAGCAAGATAAGTATAGAAGATTTGGAATCCGCTCTTGCCAGTCTTAGGGCTACAACAACTGAGAGCAAGGCAGTCTCGGTTGAATGTCCACTTCTGGAACCAGACTGGTTTCTGTCCAGGAGGCTGTTCTGTGTGCGAAAGGCAGATACTTGGTTGAACACAGCCTGTTCAAGTGTTTTTGCAATGAAAGGAAGATTGTAATTATTTTACAATCGCACAAATGTGATTTTATTGATTCCTAGAAATTAACATAAAATATCAAAACTAAACAAAATGTATCAAATAAATAAACTTTGCTAGAATGGTTAACAGGCCTGTAAATTTAGCGTAAATTAACTAAACTCTCATTTATAAACTTTTTTTTTTTTTTTAATTATAAGATATTTAATGAAGTTCTTTTCATGCTAAATTTGATAACAGAGTTGATGAATGCACTCAATACTACACAAATGTTTGTATGCAATTGTCTGCTTTTTACATCAGGGTTCACTCTCTTTGATTATTTATGATTTACTGAATATTAAAGCTTTTTCATTCATTTTAGACTTGATCAAAGAGAATGAGGAGAAAGAAGACCTGAGTGAAGCAGACGAGAAACATCATCATGTCAAATCTTTGAGTCACTCACAGCCTGGGAAAATGTTTTCCCTGAAAATATCCAAACAATCTTTCACCTGCCTTCAGTGTGGGAAGAGTTTCAGACATAAAAGAAACCTCAGTGAACACATGCATATTCATGCTGGAGAGAAACCACACACATGTGATCAATGTGGAAAGAGTTTGAGACATAAAAGAAACCTTAATGAACACATGAAAATCCACACTGGAGAGAAACAACACACATGTGACCAATGTGGAAAGAATTTCAGACATAAACGAAACCTAAATGAACACATGAAAATTCACACTGGAGAGAAACCACACACGTGTGATCAATGTGGGAAGAGTTTCAGACATACAGGACACCTTAATGATCACATGAAAATTCACACTGGAGAGAAACCGCACGCATGTGTTCAGTGCGGGAAGAATTTTGCACATTTAAGTACTTTTAAATCACATCTGAATACTCATTCTGGAGAAAGACAATATAAGTGTGATCAGTGTGGTAAAAACTTTTCTTGGGCAAATTCCCTGAAGGATCACCTGACAGTCCATTTAAAGGAGAAGCCTCATGTGTGCTCTTTGTGTGGAAAGAGTTTTAGACAGCGGAGTTATTTAAGAAAACACCAGCAAAGACACAGCAGTGTGAAGGATGTGCTTTGACTGTGGGACGACGTTTATTACAACTGATGAACTGAAACGGCACCAGAGAATTCACACTGTGACAAGAGTGGTCAGGAAACCTGAAATCACATGAGAGAATCCACACTGGCGAGAAGCCGTATCACTGTCGTCCATGTGGGAAAAGTTTCACTCATTTTAATTCTCTGCTCAGTCATAAAAAAATAAAAACAAATTGTCTGAAATCATAAAAATCTTGTCTGAGTTTATCTAAAGATCCAGCTCGTTCAAGTGCAATGCTGCATCTTCACCAAACGTGTCCCAATCATTTTGATTTATGAATTTAATAATCATTGTGCTTTATTGTGATTTTTTTGTATTATATTACAACAATCACGTTGTATTTGTGACGGTGCGATGTAGGAGAAACGCATGAATATGAAGATAACGGTAAATCCACATCAGGTAGGCAGGATACACACACATAGGTAACGTTAAGACCGGACAACATGCACTGAACAGACTGCAACTTAAATAGGAGGGCTGATGAGGGACAGACAGGTGAGGAGCATGAACTAATAATGACATAACGAGAACAAAAACGGGAACATAACCAAATATGGACACAATCAAGCATGAGCGAAAACTAGGTCACACAGAGCACATGGGGAATGAAAACACAACAAACAGTCCTGGGGTGTGACAGTATTATGAAGAAAAAATGGAATGCATTTTTTTTTAACTTGTTCCTGTTCTTGCATGTCTAGTTCGGGAAGTTCTTTTATTGTTCAGTGTTATTTAGTGCTCATTATTTCATACTTTAAGATGTACTGGAAGCCAAGCAGTGTTTGGTTTTGGGGCTTTGTTTAATTTTATTTATTTATTTATTTTTGACAGAGCTCCCTAATAAATTATATTTCACCCCACACATCAACACATCTACATCAACTATTTTACCTTTATCACAATCCAATATCGCATAATGATCCAAAATTGTATGTGCCATTAATTCTAGTGTCTGTGAGCTCATTAATTCAGAATAGTTACTATACAACTCCACACAGCTTTTGAAAACTATATTGCCTTCGTCTCACAACCTCTACAAGCTTTACACAACCAGAAAAAAAAGAGTAGACTCAGTGTGCATACAGCTATTTTTGTTTCATGTGTTTTATATATGTTTTTATTGTTGTGAACAGTAGCATAACTTTTTTTAAAGTAAAAAGAAAAAAAAAAAATCAGCTATTGTAGGACATAACTAATAACAGTGCAGTAAACAAACTGACTACCCAATCCTCAGTTTGTCATAACGTTTGTTTATACTGTGTGATCTGGTGTCAAATTCATGTAAAATAAAAATAAAAAAGGGCGAGGTATTCTGCAAGAATGCTGAAAGGAACAAAAGCTCATACTGTATATGCGTATTTACACAAGCAGACACAAATATTGAAAGATGCAAACAAACTTAGATCTGCGGTAGAGCTGAACAAACAGAGAGACACCGTGTTTACAGTAATACTGTATCTTACCGTATTGTGTAGGCTATACAATGCGCCCAGAATGGATTTGTATCCTAATGTGCCTGCCAAAAGAAAAGTGTTCAAAACCATATTATTCCAAATTTAGTCTAAACTCTCAAACTCCACATTGTGAAATGCCTTTTGACGTACCAGAAATTATCCAACTATGCTAAAACTCCAGTCAGTTTTTATGCACCTGTGTAAGCTTTCAATGTTTATAGCAATATAGTATAATGTTTTGAACAATTAAGACTCAGTTGTTAATATTACAGTTGCAATAATAATTACCTTCTTGAGTGTTTACAGGCAGGAGAGGTTTCTGTGAGAGTCTCTACCTATATATAGCACATATAAAATGAGCTTCACCGGAAGATTACGAGCTGGCTTATCTTTAGCTCTAAATAGCGCTCCGTGCATATGGTCAATTCTGCTTTAAAAGATGCAATCCAATCCTGTTTACATGAAATAAGCCTGCTCCCGAGCAGGTTTAAGCTTATGGACCTGTTGCTATGACAGCAACTCCGGGATGAGCGTCGAAGAACCAACCAATCCAAGATCAAGCGAAATCATCAGCAATCAAATCCAGCTAACTGAGTCAGTGACGTACGAAAAACGGACCCCAGGACTTCATTTTAAAAACTGTAATTATGGCTAGCACTACAGGAAGTAGTATTCGTGGTATTAAAACAATGTCGGCTCTGTTCTGTAATAGAAATAGAAAACAGCACATTTTATCAGTTCGAGCTTTCTTTCAGAATCAAACCCATGACATTGGCATTGCTAGTGCCATGCTCCACTGTTTGAGTTACTGGAAAATAACAGTAATACAATACTAATACTTACAGAGATCAAATTTGCAATCAATGCAGGCAAACAGGTCATCAGTCATGTCCAACAAAGAGCAATGGAGCAGTTTAAAGAGACTCTATTACCACATATCAAGATATGTTGGAGAAAAAAAACCTTAATGCAATATTTATTATTATTTTTTTTTTTTTTAACTCGAGTGAATCACCATGATGATTCTCCGTAATGCAAGTCTCTCTGAGAAACATCCATGCATTTATTAAAGAATTAAATACAAAACAGTTTGGCTACATCCTTTAATTTTTATACAGATGTTAAAAAATATAATGGGTGTAAGACATTTTGAAAGAACATTTAGGCCTAACGGCTCACACTTGTTTATGCTGAATGTGAGTGTCAGAAATTACAATCACTGCAGGTACCTTATCTATACTGGATACAGTATACAGATTGGCATTCACTTTCTACCACAGTCCACACGCTTGAGTCCGTCATCAAAAGACAAAAGGAGTGAAAGAACGTTCGCTTTGACGCGTTTGATCTAAACAGCTCGTTTGAGTCTTTGTACAAATATCAGAAAGATCTCAGCGTAAGGGATAGTGGATACTATATTTTTAATGGCATCCCTGATTGTGTCAGAGGAATGCTCGGACTTCGGAGCATGTTGTTACGAAGCACAGTGTCATGGAGAGTTCACAAAGAAAGATTTATTTGAAGATGAAGCAGTACTAGATCTGATTGCAGCTCCATCACAAACCGTAAGTAAATTATTTCATAATGCTTTGTTTCTGAGAGAGGTTCAGAATGAGGGTTGAAAATAATATTTTTTCCACTTTTTTTGTGCTAAAAACATTATTAACATTATAAATAACCCTCAAGGAACATATTCAAATATTTTAAAAAGCCACGTCATGACCCCTTTAAGTCTTTAAAAAAATATCCAAATAGTTATTTCCTCACTGTCTGTACATTCACAGTGCAGTGTATCTTACCTGAAGGTAGGGGGAAGAATAGCTTTCAGTCAGAGTTGTTAGTTTACTGTATGATGGAATATTGATCATGCCAGTGTTTCATTAAAATATAATTAAGATAACTTAGTTTAATTAAAATATATTTAAATGTTGATGTTTTTGAAGTTGTGTCAAATGCTATCCAACAAATAATAGTAAAACTCTTAAAAAACCTATGTGCCCACAGACAAGTTTATTTACTGAACACAGGCAAGTTCAGCTTACAGGTTTTTGAGCCAAATCACCGGAGCCATAATTGATGAACTGGTTTAATAACTTTAATA
The DNA here is from genome assembly GCA_036784905.1 of Acrossocheilus fasciatus. Lineage (NCBI taxonomy): Eukaryota > Metazoa > Chordata > Actinopteri > Cypriniformes > Cyprinidae > Acrossocheilus > Acrossocheilus fasciatus. Next base: position 11,913,160 of record CM071959.1, on the reverse strand, counting down.
ACTTTTTATTTGTTTTCAAGAACCATGTTTTTAAGAAACATATAGTTCTTTATTCATAATGATAATCAACATAAATAATTCTAACTAAATACTATCCAATTAGTTTTATTTTATTTAGTTTTGTTTTATTTATATCTATTTGATATCTGGTATATGATTTTTGCAACCATGTTATTAAACTTTTAAACATCTTACACCTCAGGATTTGTAAATATTTTATAACCACTTGACTGTGATTTTATTCATTTCTAGAAATGAACATAAAACATCAAAATTGCTATGAATTTTTTTTTTCCAATTCTCCTAACAATTTTCCTAAACTCTAACACACCTACAACACACAATTGGCAAAAGGGTTCATCTCATGCTCAAAATCACACATTGTAAATGTAAACTCGAACACTAATTTTCAAAATACAAAACTGCATTATTTTATATGTCAGGTCTGCCCTTACAATACAATAGACAGTATATTGTATTGACCATATATTGTTTTGTACTGCAGTTTCTTTTGAAGTTTCTAAGTTCTTTTGTTTTGTTGGGTTTGAAACATGCATTTTGCTTCTTTTGCTGCAGAAATTCAATACAAAAAATGAATGACCCATCTCAAGAGTAACTTTGTAGAATGTACAGTTTTATGAAAAAGAAGACGGAGACAGAATTGCTGCAGTAAAGGGTTTATTTGCAACAGGACATTACTGCAAGATAACAAAAATATGCAATATAGTTGCCATTTATTATGTGGAAATATAAAATATACAAACCGAAAAAGCCACAGAAGAATATAAAAATACATTTTAATAAGTCGTCATCTAATCTGCCCAGTCTTCTGCATTTGGCCACATGTTCTCATCTACATCACGCCTGATATCTTCTCTGGCAAGGCATCTTGGGAAGAATCGTCTGGTATGCCTTACCCACCCCTGGCAGTGTTCAGCTGATATGTATTGGCAGAATACATTGCATCCAGGAGGGACATTTGATCCTGTGGACGATGGTCAAAAACCTTCCATCTCCAGGCTGAGAAAAACTCCTCAATGGGGTTGAAAAAAGGAGAGTAAGCGCAAGGAAAAGGGACATCGTCCTCAGATGGGTTTCAAACATGACTGTGACTGCATTGGGAATGGTGGAATGCCATATTGCCCCATGTGATCAAGTATATTGGCAAGTGGTTTACCACCTGTCAACTTTCTACCTCTGGCACCAGTCTTTCGTGCAGGTCTTCTGAAAACAAGAGAAGGCGTTTGGTGTTGTAGTGGCCAATCTCACATTTTTGCAGGAGTGCACTTTTCCACACATGATCAGCCCAAAGAGGTTCTCTCTTACACCATATGGTCATGTGAGTGAAAGAACCTCAACACCTGAGTGTGTTTCCTAGATGGGAATCAGCTGAAATCTATATATTTGCATAACTTCAATCAGCTGTTTCTCATTAGCAAGGGAATACAATATTGGGGATATATTTGTTTCAATTCACAATATGAACAGCTATTCACTTTGACTTTAGCCTATAAGTTAGGTTTAGACCATGATGTTATCTGATCTTGACATACAGAGTGAAAGCATTTGTAAATTTGGCAGTAAAAATCCATTGTTTTGCTCTTGGTTGAGCTTGTGTGTAAAAGAAGTTCAAGCATTTTAAATTTATGTTAATGCGTTAATTGTATAGCCTATATAGACAGATGTTGTGCTAACTGTGTTAAGAGTTTTAAAAAATTGTTAAAAGTATTGATATAATTGTCATAGCGATCATAAAAAAACAGTAAACAAAATGTATCAAATAAATAAACTTTGATAGAATGCCAGAATTTAGTGTAAATTAACCACATTCTCATTTACAGTGTTGGACAAGTTACTTCCAAAAAGTAATACATAATATAATAAATATTTCTGTCTTTTGAAAGTAATTAGTTGCATTACAATATTACTGTCTCTGAATTGCTTTTGAGTTACTTCTACTTTCAAGCATAAACCGGAAATTACATTCAAAGATAGTGGTAAATATAGTGAAATGTTTTAGGCCCTAATTTACAAACAATAAACACAAAAGCTAGCCTATAGACTGTTTGAGTTCTCCTCACTCCACCACAAATCCTTTAAATTTAAAGGTATTGAGAGTGGCTAAAAAGCCAAAACTAATTAATTTAAAGTGAAACTGAAAGCAAATGGCATTGTTCTCATGCAGCCTACCTCTCTCATTTGCCACGAATCCAAATGTTTCCATATTTGCGATGAATTTGAATGCTACAGTAAATTATTTATTATATAAACCAGGCTTTGTACTTAATGCGCACAAAAAAAAAGAGAATTCATCCTCTTCACATGAGCAAATATGCTTGCCCCGAGCTCAGGATGAATGGCATGGATTGTACTATGGACTATTTTGATTGGCTAGTGTATCTAGTGTATCTTGGTTTACTGTATTTTATTCTGATAATGAACAGGCTGCAACCAGGGGCGTAAATTTCGTCTAACAGTAGTGGGGGACAATAAACATAAAATTTCTCAAGAGCATTTTTTTGAAGGGGACACAAATAACTAAAATTGTACTTGTACGGATAAGTATACACAGAGGAAAGCCTTACTACTATTAGTGTAGCAGGGAGACCGTGCTAAATTAGACAACTTCAAGCTTTTGTGACAGCACTCGTGTCCGTTGTAGACATTACTATCCGTCAAGCAGGTAATGTTATTTTTGCTAACATGGTGGACTCATCGAAAAATACATTGGCATCATCTGTATTAAAGAGAAAATAATCACTTCATCTGATGTTTAAGTAAATAAAATAGTCTTGACAGCCATAGATCCACAACTATTGACTTTGTTCTCACTCACCGGACTTGTGTGATTGTAGGTGATGAAGGGTTTCCAGGTTTTCACAACAAAACCCGGCGAATTGCTACTCAAAACGTGTTTCGTGGGGTAAAAGTAGTCTAACTCAAACTCAAATTGTGAAACTCGTGTATTAAATAAATTCAATGCACACAGACTGAAGTAGTTTAAGTCTTTGGTTCTTTTAATTGTGATGATTTTGGCTCACATTTAACAAAAACCCAGCAAATTAGAATACTTCATAAGACCAATAAAAAAAAAAAAAACATTTTTAATGAATTGTTGGCCTTCCGGAAAGTATGTTCATTTACTGTATATGTACTCAATACTTGGTAGGGGCTCCTTTTGCTTTAATCAATTCAGCGTGGCATGGAGGTGATCAGTTTGTGGCAAATCCTGCTGGAAAATGAAATCAGCATCTTTAAAAAGCTGGTCAGCAGAAGGAAGCATGAAGTGCTCCAAAATTTCTTGGTAAACGGGTGCAGTGACTTTGGTTTTCAAAAAACACAATGGACCAACACCAGCAGATGACATTGCACCCCAAATCATCACAGACTGTGGAAACTTAACACTGGACTTCAAGCAACTTGGGCTATGAGCTTCTCCACCCTTCCTCCAGACTCTATGACGTTGGTTTCCAAATGAAATACAGAACTTGCTCTCATCTGAAAAGAGGACTTTGGACCACTGGGCAACAGTCCAGTTCTTCTCCTTAGCCCAGGTAAGACACCTCTGACGTTATCTGTGGTTCAGGAGTGGCTTAACAAGAGGAATACGACAACTGTAGCCAAATTCCTTGACACGTCTGTGTGTGGTGGCTCTTGACGCCTTGACCCCAGCCTCAGTCCATTCCTTGTGAAGTTCACCCAAATTCTTGAATCAATTTTGCTTGACAATCCTCATAAAGCTGCAGTTCTCTCGGTTGGTTGTGCATCTTTTTCTTCCACACTTTTCCCTTCCACTCAATTCTCTGATAACATGCTTGGATACAGCACTCTGCGAACAGCCAGCTTCTTTGGAAATGAATGTTTGTGGCTTACCCTCCTTGTGAAGGGTGTCAGTGATTGTCTTCTGGACAACTGTCAGATCACCAGTCTTCCCGATGATTGTGTAGCCTAGTGAACCAAACTGAGAGACCATTTTGAAGACTCAGGAAACCTTTGCAGGTGTTTTGAGTTGATTAGCTGATTGGCATGTCACCATATTCGGCCATATTTGTTGAGAGTGAATTGATGGGTTTTTGTTAAATGTGAGCCAAAATCATCACAATTAAAAGAACCAAAGACTTAAACTACTTCAGTCTGTGTGCACTGAATTTATTTAATACACGAGTTTCACAATTTTAATTGAATTACTGAAATAAATGAACTTTTCTATGACATTCTAATTTATTGAGATGCACCTGTAGATTTCCAGCTGCTGAAGAGTTTGTGGTCGTCTTTGACATATTTTTCGTTGCGCCAAATGTTCTGTATAGGTGAAAGATCTGGACTGCAGGCAGGCCAATTCAGCACCCAGACTCTTCTACTACGAAGCCATGCTGTTTTAATAGCTGCAGTATGTGGTTTTGCATTGTCCTGCTGAAATACACATTGTCTGGAGGGGAGCATATGTTGCTCTAAAACCTTTATATACCTTTTAGAATTCATAGTGCCTTCCAAAACATGCAAGCTGCCCATACCATATGCACTTATGCACCCCTGTACCATCAGAGATGCTGGCTTTTGAACTGAACGCTGATGACACGCTGGAACGTCTCCCTCCTTTTTAGCCCGGAGGACACAGCATCCGTGATTTCCAACAAGAACGTCAAATTTGGACTCGTTTGACCATAGAACACTTTTCCACTTCGAAACAGTCCATTTTAAATGAGCCTTTGCCCACAGGACACGACGGCGCTTCTGGACCATGTTCACATATAGTTTCCATGTTATGCACTGTAGATGATGAGATTTGCAAAGCCTTTGCAATTTGACATTGAGGAACATTGTTTTTAAAGTATTCCACAATATTTTACGCACTCTTTCATAGATTGGAAAACTATAGAAAGACTTTGCCTCTCTAAGACATCCCTTTTATAGCTAATCATGTTACAGACCTGATGTCAATTAACTTAATTAGTTGCTAGATGTTCTCCCAGCTGAATCTTTTTAAAATTGCTTGCTTTTTCAGCCCCTTTGTTGCCCCTGTGCCAACTTTTTTGAGACCTGTGGCATTAAATTTGAAATGAGCTCAATTAGTGGATGTGTAAAATTTCTCTGTTTAAACATTTATGTTCTCTGTGTTCTATTGTGAATAAAATATTGGCTCATGTAATTTGAAAGTCTTTTAGTTTACATTTTATTCAAATTAAAAAAAAAAAATCCCAACATTTCTGGAATTTTGGTTGTATTATTATTATTATTATTATTATTATTATTATACTAACTTCAGCTTCAGCCACGCTGTTATGAACACTGTTATTGTTATTTTGAGTAACATGTTTGAGAATTATTTTTTTTCCAACAGAAAGTGTTTTTTGCACCAACATAATTTCTATAGACATTGAGCAGGACACGTCACCAATATTTGATGTTTGGTATTCCTGATGCTGCTCTACACTACACCAATCTGTATGCTATTAGAATGACAAAAAGTTTTTTAAAAAGGTACACAGTGGTTTTAATATCAATGTTATATTAGATAATTGTATAGTTAATTAAACATTTAATAGTTCTTACTACAAAACATGGGATTTGTGATAATGTTTTAGAAATAATAATTAGAATATCAATATTTCCAATGTAAAGTTCCAGAGACATATAATTAATTTATATAACAATCATACTTTTTTTTTTTTTTTTACATTTCTGTCCTTGAAAAATTTGAGCCTTTATTTTCAATTTAGATCTGATGGAAGAGAGCGAGGAGAGTGAAGATCTGAGTGAAGCGGAGCAGAAACATCACGCCAAAACTGGTCATTTGAGTCTCTCACAGACTAAAAGCAACTTCTATTCTTAACTGAACTGTCTTAAGGCCTTTCCACTGATGATTTCAGCCGTCAGTCTGAAAGTCTGGCTACCTAAAACTAACGTGCTCCCATCGGCTGTTCTGCTGTTTCTCATTCTAAAGATCATAAAAGTAAATTAACAGGAAAGCTGTACTACATTTTTATATAAGTGTCATAACATAGGTCATCTTCTACGACAAGACAATCCCAAATGAAAACTAAAGCAGAGAAATGCACCTGCTTAACACGTGAGTTGTTGTGATGTTGACAGAGTGCTTCTAAATCAAACACCATACACCTCCCATGGGTCAGCTGGATGTGCATGCAACATTTTTTATTAATTATATGTTCACATAATGTATTCATTATTTTCAAAACTTAATATGAACATTAGCAACATGTTCTTGGAGCATAATATTGTTAGATTGTAAGGACTGTTGAAATGTCAGCTGGAAACCCTTAATGAGAACATCTATGTGACCACCAAATGTCAATTTATCAAATAAGAGCAACAAATCCCACAGTACTGACATGGCAGGTTTCACAAGTAAGCTCAAGTAGACGAGAAACTGGAGAAAAAGATACAGATAGAGGGAATGCATTAAAAGCAAGTGCCTTTGTTGTATAAGTGTTCATGGGAGGGCTGTATACCTTTAGCTGTTTCTTAAAAGTTGTGAAGGTCTCAGCTGATTGTGGAGGGTGGAAGCTGCTGCCAACATGAGGAACAGAGAAATTGGAGGTTCTAGAAAGAAACTTCGTACTTCATTTCGATGAAACCACTAGGTGATGCACATTCACTGATCACAGAGAAAAGGAGGGCACATATAGACTTGGAAGGGTGCTGATCCAGTGTCCTGAAGGCCAAAGTTCAAGTAAAAAGATGGTTGGTGAAGGGATACAGTAATAATCACCATAATAGGAAACTGATCATCTTAATAAGCTGAGGTTGGGGAAGCAATGTAAACAAGATCACAGAACAAGGACCTCTCTCAAACACAGCAAAAAAAAAAAAAAAAAAAAAGCAAAAATAAAAAGCAGATGCAATCAGATTTTTACAGATGTTTCTCAGTCTGGATGCTCTGGCTCCTCAAATTTTAAATAATCTTTTGCATCACTATTAACATTGTCATTGACAGACAATGATAACATCGAAACTGGTGACGAAAATGGCAGAAGCATTTGTACTGTATTCAAACAAAGCCAAAGCTTTGACTACTGCACTGAACATCACAATATATGCCAGTTTTGTCTTTGCAATGGAGGAGTTATCTTCATCCTGAACTGTTTTAATAATAATCAGACATTTAATAAACCTAAACACTTTTAACAAACTTGACTGATTTTTGTTTGTTTGCTCGTTTGTTTGTTTGTTTAATTTTTGCATGCCAAAACTTGCCTTCATTTCCTGGTTGTTTACACTTTTTGTGGTAAATCAAACCTACAACTACAGCTACTAACACCAGCAGCGCTAGAGTAACAGCTATTGACTTCACGAGACGTGAACGGCCATCCAGTGCTGTAATACACAGAGAAAACAGTCATTAGTGTAATCTGAATACAATACACTTTAAACTTTAAAGAAAAATATTATTGTGTTGGAATATTACACTTCACCTAAGCAGGTATTCAAGTAAAGTACTTGAATATTTAGATGTTTAAACTGGGTCTTTACTTTATAGCTCACAACGTGTATGATATTCTGCAGTATTTACAATCATTACAGAAATTATTTGATGAACACAGTTTTAAAAACTTAAACTTTGTTAAAGTATTTCCTTTTGAAACAAGATGTTGGGTGGGACTAAAGGTCCCACCCATGTTTTCCCTAAATCAAATGGATTTAATTTAAAACGTCACATCTTAATTGGCTAAACAAACATTTGTACATGATAGTATCTGTTAACAATGAACTGTCAGTATGCAACATAACATTACAGATGAGAGAACACATATAGATGGCCTACACTGTAAAAAAAACAAAAAAACCCAAAAAAAAAACATTGAGCCAACTTAAAATTTTAAGGCAACAAATTTCAGCAGATTTTTGAGTTTTCTCAACTTGTCATTTTAAGTTAATACAACAAAAAATCGAGAATCTCCCACAAAAATCTGCTGAAACTGGTAAAAAAAAATTCGCTCAATTTTTTTTTTTTTTTTTTTTTACAGTGTATGGACTAAATATTATAAAACACAAATTTGATTAATTTAACACAATTAGAGGAAAAGAGATAATGTGATACCTGGACATGGCTGACAGAGTTGAGTGATGTTGATGTTGTGTTGAGTCTGGTTTCTGATGGGATTGTTGATCACACAGCTGTAGGTGTTTTTCTCCTGATATTCCACCTCCAGAGGTAGAGAGAGACTGATGCTGAGATCAGACACACTGATGCTGGACAATAAACTGTTTCCTTTGAACCAGGAGAGAGTCACATGACTCACATTCATCACTGAACACAGCAGTGAACAATACTGGCCTGATGGTCTTTTAGACGATGAAAAACAGTTCGAAGAGTCTCTGGTGATGATAGGAATGGGTAGAGGAGCTGGAAAACAAATGAATAAACAAATTACTACAGACAGAACAGATTTATGGATGTCATCTGATGTATAGATTTCTAAACTACAAATTTCAAAACAATCTTACAACATCAGTCAACTCTCACAACATCAAAAATCATAGAGGTATGAAAACAACATGAGGTTAAATTATGACAGAATGCTCAAGTTTTAATTAACTCACCATTTAAGACAAATGAACTTATAACCAGCATTAAAATTTTTGAAGCAGAAAACTGCATACCGTAGACATTAACACTAAAACGCTTGAATGTTTCTATGTTTCCATTTCTGATGATGATAAATTCATAACGTCCAGAGTCTTTGGTGCTGATGTTCCTGATGGTGAGAGATCCGGTCTGACTGTCCATCTGAAATCTATCATCATCACATTCGGTCATTTTCGTTTCTTTGTGTTGAGCTACACATAGAGGATCTCCATCACCAGATTTCCACTGTATCAGATCATTGTTTTGTATTTCAGTAGCATTGGGGAAAAATGTCACAGATTCTCCCTCCATCACTAAAACATTATTTTCAACTCTTACAGCTGTAAAACACAATGATCCAGTTTAAAATTGATAATCATTGTAATGTGAAAAATCTTTTCATCCTGTTAGCATTATAAGGTCAGAATTTTAAATGGCTTGCTTATATACCATCATTCTACTCACACGATCTGGAAAAGGGTTGTCGTTGAAGTTGTGTGGCCGTGTACACTGTAAAAAGTAATAAGTTTACTTAGAAAACATGAAAAATGATTGCTTCAAATTTCTCAAGCAAATTAGTCCATCATGTTTTAGTTGATAGAACTTGCTACAAATTTGTATAAAAATTTGTAACAAAAATTGCATCATTTTACAGTTAAATGGCATTACAATTAAAAATATAGTTTTAATGGGTTTCAATGGGGACATTTTTGTCCTTAAGGTCCTGAGAGGAACTATTTTTTGTACCTAGTGCAAAATAGATTTATTAAAGGAAATGGGGGTGAAATAGTAAAATTCCAATAAAAATGCACACCTGTGCCAAAATTTATGCAGCTGGCAATAACACAGGCAAAATGCAAAATGAAATAAACTAAACTAAAAAAAAAAAAAAAAAAACAGAAAAGGACAAAAATGTCCAAAAGTTTGCACAAGGGTTAAGTTATTAATACAGACAGCTGACTGTTGCCACAACAATTGGGTATTTATTTGTTCAATAAAACAATGTTACTTCACGTCATTACTTAAGGCATGTTATCAAATCAATAATTGAAAAATAGCACATACTGCACTCAGGAAATTTATACCAAAAAAAACAACAACAAAAAAAAAACAATGTCCCTTTTCTGACATCCTGTAAATCTATATTTTGTCTACATGCTTTTACATCAGTGAGAGGTGGTGTACAGATGTAACAGTGTTAAAGAAGATGTGCTGTTCAGATCTAGAAGCGCTCTTCATTAACTGCAAGCCTTTCTACTCGCCGCGAGAGTTTTGCTCGTTCATTCTCGTGAGTGTTTACATTCCACCGCAAGCGCACGTGAGCTCAGCTTTACAGAAACCAGCTGATCTGATCACAGACACATAACAATAACACCCAGACTCTCATAATGCAGTCAACATGGGACTGCATTATGTTCTGCAACATCTAGACAGACCAGGGATTTATGTGAGGATCCTGTTTGTGGACTTAAGCTCAGCTTTTAACATTATCATCCCAAACCTCCTCCTGCCCAAACTAACGCAGCTCTCTGTGCCCACCTCCGTCTGTCCATGGATCAACAGCTTCCTGACAGACAGGCAGCAGCTAGTGAGGCTGGGAAAATACACATCCAACACCCGTACGATCAGCACTGGCACTCCCCAGGGTTGCATCTGCTGTTCTCCCTGTACATCAACGACTGCACATCTAAAGACCCCTCTGTCAAGCTCCTGATGTTTGCAGACGACACCACACTCGTCGGCCTCATTCAGGGCGGTGACGAGTCTGCTTACAGACAGGAGGTTAAGGAGCTGGCTGTCTGGTGCAGTCTTAACAACCTGGAGCTCAACACACTCAAAACAGTGGAGATGAAAGTGGGCTTCAGGAGAAACCCCCCTGCACTCCCCCCACCATCATGAACAGCACTGTAAAGACGGTGAAGTCATTCAGGTTCCTGAGCACCATCATCTCCCAGGATCTGAAGTGGGACATTCACATAGACTCCATTGTTAAAAAGGCCCAGCAGAGATTGTTCTTCCTTCGCCAGCTGAGGAAATTCAACCTGCCACAGGAGCTGCTTTTCAGTCTGGTTCAGCTCAGCTACCAAATCTTACCTCAGAAGACTACAGAGGGTAGTCCGGACTGCTGAGCGAATCATTGGCACAACCCTCCCCACTCTCCAAGAACTGTACTTATCCAGAGTGAGAAAAAGGGCTCGCAAAATCACTCTGGACCCCTCACATCCAAAACAGTTTCTTCGCTCAGGAAATCCATCTCATGATCACCTGACAATAACTGTGGAACACACACTATTTATACACTTATACACTTATTTATCTAACACACATACTTAGTCTACATTTCAGTTTGCACATAATATACCAATATTCAATTTGTATGTTTTTATTCCTTATTTACTTATTTAATTCTTTTTTTTTCCCTGTGTTTTTTGTTCTGTCGCTGTCATTCTGTTGCACTGTGGAAGCTTCTGTCACGAAAACAAATTCCTTGTATGTGTAAACATACCTGGCAATAAAGCTCATTCTGATTCTGATATTGACTCGGGCCCCTGCGGTTCGGTGGGTGGGGGTTTGGGGGTGCTGGTGTGGGGGTGTTGGGTTCGTCCTCCTCAGTAGAAATCATGGTGAGAAGAACTTTGGGTCCCACTTTATATTAGGTGGCCTTAACTACTATGTACTTACATTTAAATTAATCATTGGGTACAATGTACTTATTGTGTACATACATGTGTTTACATTGTACTTGTATTTTTAAAATATCTATTTGTAATTACATCTGTAATTAATTTCTGTAATTACCCATCCCTTACATCTTAACCCACCCTTAAACCTACCCAAACCACCAACCCTGCCCCTAACCTTACCCGTATCCCACCTCAATAGCAGCAAATGTGTTTTGCAATACAATATAAACACAATAAGTACATTGTACTTATTTTTTGATGCAAGTACATAGTAGTTAAGGCCACCTAATATAAAGTGTGACCGAACTTTGCATCTCGATAAGAGTTGATTAATTAATTTATTAATTTCTTTATGTAAACTTATTAGGTTTTAGGTTCATTTGGAGGAAATGTGAAAATGTCTGATTTTAGTACACTCCACCATACCCACACCACAAAAGAATCAAATAAACATGTAAAACCATGTAAAGCTTGAGATTATTTGTACAAAATACTATGGAAATAATGAAACTAATAAAACTAAATTGAATATCAATAAAATATGTTTTCTCATTAATCATTTCAGTATCGATTTCATTACCCAGGGACCACTAAAAAAGCTCATTTCTGCTATTGTAGGCTCGCTTTGTAAATGTAATTTATAGACAAGCACAAACTGCTTGCTTAATGTAAATGTAATGGTCATTTACATTTACATTTACATTGTTTTACATTTACAAAATCATGTTCGTCCATCTATGCAAATGTATCAAAAAGAAAAGAATGAGGTTAATGGTAACACTTTGCAATATGGGGGTACAAATATGCATTAAATAATGCTTAACTAATGCACAGATAAGTATGAGCTAATGTATAAAAGAACTAAACCATTTATTAATGATTACTGCATCAGCAACAAATTAACATTCTCTACAATTCATAGATTAAGTAGCCTAATCAATAACTTGCTATTAGTTAAATGTGTCATAATGTATTAATTCCCTTATAACATATTATATGATGTAAATTAATGTGCTAATTACAACAATGGCCAAAGCCATGCATTTCAACTTCCAGTTGTCTGCTTTAAGTAACCATTAGCTAATGATTTGCAAAGGTATCATTATGTTATGACTGTACTTGTCGAGGCACAGGACTATTAACTAATTGTTAAGTAACATGTTATTGTGGTTATGGATTTTGAATTAGTTAGTTAATCATGCCTCAACATGTATGACATAATGATACCTATGGAAATCATAATGATTAATTAAAGCAGACAAGTGGAAGTTGAGATGCATGGCTTTGACCATTGTGGAAATTAACACATGAATTTACATCATTAGTTAATACAATATGTTATAAGGGAATTAATACCTTATGACACTAATTTAACTAACTATTTAACTAATAACAATGTGTTGATTACTTAATCTATGAATCATATAGAATGTTCATTTGTTGCTGATGCAGTAATTATTAATAAATGGTTTAGTTCTTCATGAGTTATACATTAACTCATGATTATCTGTGCATTAGTTAAGCATGAACTAATGCATATTAGTGCCGCCGTTTTGTAAAGTGTAAAACAACTCAGCTTTTGCTTTTATTCCTCAACAAACAATATAAACAGAACAACATTACACATATAGTGTAAAATCCCGATAGGATCAGCCTATATAGCCAAGTGTCAGACGATGAGACCCTGAAAACACAGCCAGCGTCACGCGTTCTTGAGGTAGATGAGCGCGCGTCTGCGTCATTGATTCACACAGACACGCAGAACATGCAGGATTCAGAAATAGAAATGCCTGATTGCACAAACAAGGCTTAAGCCTAGTCCTAGACTAAAATGTAAGTCTGAGCTATTTCAGCCCGAAAGAAACTGATCTTAAAATATATCAGTGCCTTTGTTTTGTCTCAAAAAGCACACCTGTAATGTTTTTTTTTTCTTTTTTTTTTCTAAGCACGTTTATAAAAAAAACTTATATGTCCTAATTGAATTATGGCCTAATCCTGGTTTAGTCTAAGCCCTGTCTGTGAAACCGGGCCATGGAGTAGAGTTTTATAAAAATGCATCACTCACCATCTATACACAGATTAAGACAGAACAAAGCAAGAAAAAAATTCATACTCCTCAGGAGTCTGAATAGGTAAAGAGTTAACATGCTCCCATCGGCTGTTCTGCTGTTTCTCATTCTAAAGATCATAAAAGTAAATTAAGAGGAAAGCTGTACTACATTTTAATATAAGTGTCATAACATAGGTCGTCTTCTACGACAAGACAAACCCAAATGAAAACTAAAGCAGAGAAATGCACCTGCTTAACACGTGAGTTGTGACGTTGACAGAGTGCTTCTAAATCAAACACCATACACCTCCCATGGGTCAGCTGGATGTGCATGCAACATTTTTTTAAATGTATGTTCACATAATGTATTCAGAACTTATTTTCATGACTTAATATGAACATTAGCAAAACGTTCTTGGAGCATAATTTTTATTTTAGATTTTTAGAACTGTTGTAACATCAGCTGGAAACCCTTAATGAGAACATCTATGTATCAATTGTCAATTTATCAAATAAGATCAACAAATCCCACAGTACTGTCTGGCAGCATTCACAAGTGAATTCCAGCAGAAGTGAAACTGGAAAAAAGGACAGAATAGAAAGTGCCCATGTGATTTGTGTTCATGGAAGAGTGGTACCTTGTTTGTTATTTAAAATAGCTGCCCTGATAGGCTCAAATGTTCTCTGAAACGAACGAATTTCACTTAGATCTGTGCTTATCAAGGCCAGTAGAAAATAATCTTTTTGAGTGCAAGTTTAAGGACAATTAGCCAAATAAACTTGAATTGTAGTTCATCAGTCTCTCGACTGGCTCTTTGCAGAGCTGTGCAAGCACTTAATGTCTAAAAACACACACATGCCACTTTAGCATTACATTTTCTTTGCATTTTTTAAAATCATAAGTGTTTTTCTTTTATATACACATACATACATGTGTGTGTGTGTTTGTGAATGTTTTTATGGACATTGTTTAATGTAGGTCGCTTTGTTTTATTTCATGTAAATTTCAGATTTTGCAGCAGATAATTTTCACAAATTATTAATTTTCACAAATTATCTTGCATCAATATTCATATAATAGCATACTGCTTTCATTACTGGGACATTTACACTCTGTGTGCTGCAGGGTGCGGCATTTAACTAAATAATGCATTTAACTTGGCCCTCCAGGAGCAGGATCGGACACCCTTGCTTTAGTTCATATATTAACAGGGAAGAGAAGAGCACTTCATGTAAAGTGCTAACCTATCCTGTGTACACAGTGACTAAAATGGTGTGAGCACTAATGACTAAGTGACCAGCTAAAGGACTGTCATGTGCCAGACTGAGTATTTCATTTCCAAACTTGTTTGGAACAATGAGCTGTGTGACAATGCTCCAGTCATCCTGTGTGGAAGCATAAGATGGTGTCGACTTACGCAGCAGGACATCATTTTTAAGAAAATAGCCAGAAGCCATGTCTGCAAGCTCTTCCTCAGAGACAACCAATTAAAATAAAGAGAAGAGTGACTAATCAGGCTTCTGCTCAGAAATCAAGTGTTTCCGGGACATGTGTGTGCCACCAAAGCTCTCCAATTGCTTCTTCTGCTCTTTCCCAGTATGGAGCGAACTGTACATGCCACCTTCACATGACACTGTGGGATCAGAGGCTGTAGTTGGAGGGTTAATATCAGGGGATAACTTAGACTCTATGTCAGGATCTATCATAAAGCTACCCTCTAAACCGTCATTCTCTAAAACATTAGCTTTAGCCATAGCACGCGTAACAGCACACACGGGAAACACTATTTCGTCTGCAATTCATCTGGGCCTTCAGAGACAAGGGGCACAGTAGTAATCTCAGGATTTACTGGAATTTTACCTCCAGCCAAATCCTTGCCTAAAAGGAAATCTAATTCTTTAATGGGAAAAACAGTGCACGCAGCCAACGCAACTGGACCAGACACCAGGTCTAAATCGAGCTGAATAGAGTGCATGGCAAGGGCAAGTTTATTTATATATAGCACATTTCATACACAGTGATAATTCAAAGTGCTTTACATAAAAGGAAGCGAAATAGTCATTAAAAAAATTCATCACAACAATAAAAACAAGGAATTAAAAAAATAATAATAACAATAAAAACAAGGAAATTATATAAAAAATTATTTAAAATGAATTTAAAACACTTAAGAATAGAAAATGATTGTACATAAAATACAGTGCAATTAGTTCGGTGGGGGCTGTGGTGCTGTAGATGTTTTGACCAATGCAACTGCCTTAGGTTTCTTTTTATTCAACAGAAAACAGGTACTGATTAGATGGCCACACTTTTTACAGTAAGCGCATACAGGCCTCACCTTAGCTGTACCGTCTTTAAGACTTACATGCTCACTAGAGTGAACATGCGTGACCGGACCATGCTACAACAGAGGAAAAGAAGGCTTTTCAAAGCTCTCTCTGTGGATCAGAATATATTCATCAGCTAATATCGCAGCAGCAGACACATTAGTGACTTTGTGTTCATTTAAGTATGTTGCAATTTTGTCAGGTAGACAATTTTTAAATTCCTCCATGAGAATTAAATCATGAAGCTGCTCAAAGTTATTCACCTCTTGTGCAGAACACCAGTGATCAAACAGTACCATTTTCTCACGACCAAACTCAACATAACGCTGGCCCTCGGCTTTCTTATAACGTCGAAACTTTTGCCTATAGGCCTCAGGAACCAACTCGTAAGACCTTAGAACTGCAGACTTCACCTGGTCATAATCTAAGCTTGCCACAGGTGAGAGAGAACACATACGCCTCTTGGGCTTTACCCGTAAACACACACTGCAGAAGGAGAGGCCACACCTCTGGCCTCGGCCTCACTCTTATGATAACATCAAAAACGGTGAAGGAAATGACAGAAGTATACAGTATTCAAACGAAGCTGACTGTGACTACAACATTGAACATCAAAATATATACCAGTCTAATCCATCACACAAGAAAACTTTGCACCGTGAATTGACAGGGCGCTCATTTATGTAAAAACATGAAAAAAAAATAATACTGTGAAAAATGGAGTGAAATGAAAAGAATACATATTTATTTACAAAAACTACCTCACTGTAACGGAAGAGGACTGGACACAACAGGTTAGTGAAAGCAAAGGTGTTTATTTTAAGCACAGAGAGTTCGGGTGATGAATCCAGGCAATAATACGGGGAGTAGTAATGTTGTAGAGAAGTTCTTGAGCTTGGATGAGTGGTTGATCTTTGTATCTGATCGTTTCAGGAGCGAACATGGGAGGAAGCACACACCTCAGTCTTCCAGAGCCTGGGAGAGACGGGAGAACTGGAGGGGGAGTCACTAGGAGGAACACAGGGGGTAAGTATTCAATGTAGGTATAGCAAGTCAGAGAGTCCTCAACGTATGAACGAGATCAGACAGTGAAGGTGTATGAGGTGTGTGCTTATATACTGCTGGTAATGAGGTGCTTGATTGAAGACAGGTGTTCAGTATTCAGAACTATTCATGAACTACAAGTCATGGCATTGACCTACAGTGTAACAATAAATAAAAAAGTCTGCTGGATCCTAAATTCACATTTTAACAATTACATACTACGTGTGATCTGCTGCAACGATGTCCTGCAAGAAAACAAAATCACAATCAGAAATAAAATCTAGTAGGTTTAAACACACAAGTCGTACTGAATTATGAAAATAAAGGACAGGATAATATAAAACAACATCTTTATTTTCGAAGCACAGCAGTGTGATCATGTAAGCACATGCTCAGACACACTATAGGCTACAGGAATATATAGAAGCTGTGGGTGTTTACACAGAAATAAGGCACTTCTCACACAGTAATACAATATATCTTACCGTACTCTGAAACCCATGTGCACTGAATGCTGGATCAGCATAAAGTATCTCTTCATCCTGAGACTCAACTGTTTTAATAACAATCAGACATTTTATAAACCTAACTGCATTTAATAGACTTGACTGAGTTTTCTTTGTTTGCTTGTTTAATTTTTGCATGCCAATACTTGCCTTCATTTCCTGGTTGTTTACACATTTTGTGGTAAATCAAACATGCAGCTATTAACACCAGCAGCGCTAGAGTAACAGCTATTACCATCATGAGACGTGAACGGCCATCCAGTGCTGTAATTCACAGAGAAAACAGTCATCAGTGTAATCTGAATACAATGCACTTTAAACTTTAATGAAAAATATTATTGTGATGGAATATTTCATTGAACATATTACACGTCACCTAAGCAGGTATTCAAGTAAAGTATTGAATATTTAGATGTTTAAACTGGGTCTTTAATTTACAGCTCACAACGTGTCTGATATTCTGCAGTATTTACAATCATTACAGAAATTATTTAATGAACGTTGTTTTTAACTTTGTTAAAGTATTTCCCTTTGAAACAGGATGTTGGGTGGGACTAAAAGCATGTCATCATTTAAACCATCAATAAGCTTTAATTTAATTAAGACAAACTTCACATTTTGATTGGCTAAACAAACATTTGTATGTGATGATATCTGTGCATGATAACAATGAACTGTCAATATGTCAGATAACATTACAGATGAGAGAACGCAAAGTTAACCTTATGGACTAAATATTATAAAACACAATTTTGATGAATTAAAACACAATTAGAGGAAAAGAGATAATGTGATACCTGAACATGGCTGACAGAGTTGACTGATGTTGAGATGTTGAGTCTGGTTTCTGATGGGATTGTTGATCACACAGCTGTAGGTGTTTTTCTCCTGATATTCCACCTCCAGAGGAAGAGAGAGACTGATGCTGAGATCAGACACACTGATACTAGACAATAAACTGTTTCCTTTGTACCAGGAGAGAGTCACATGACCCACATTCACCACTAAACACAGCAGTGAACATCTGGACACTGATAAACATTCAGATGGTGATGAAGAAGAAGAAACGTTTGAAGAGTCTCTGATGATGACAGGAATGGGTAGAAGGGCTGGAAAACAAATGAATAAAAAAATTACTACTAACAGTACAGATTTATGAATGTTGTCTGATGTATTTCTCCCAATGTCAATCAACTCTCACAATATCAAAAATCGAGGTGCGAAAACAACAGGATGTTAAATTATGGCAAAATGACAGAATGCTAATTTTTTAATTAACTCTGCATTTAAGATAAATTAATATATAACCAGCATGAAAGTATTGAAGCAGAAAATTGCATACCATAGACTTTAACACTAAAACGCTTGAATGTTTCTATGTTTCCATTTCTGATGATGGCAAATTCATAACGTCCAGTGTCTTTTGTGCTGATGTTCCTGATGGTGAGAGATCCGGTCTGACTATCCATCTGAAATCTATCATCATCACATTCGGTCATTTTCGTTTCTTTGTGTCGGGTTCTACATAGAGGATCTCCATCACCAGATTTCCACTGTATCAGATCATCGTTTCGTATTTCAGTAACATCGGGGAAAAATGTCACAGAATCTCCCTCCATCACTAAAACATTCTTTTCAACTCTTACAGCTGTAAAACACAATGATCCAGTTTAAACTTAATAATCATTGTAAATTGAAAGTTCTTCTCATTCTGTTAGCATAATTAGGTCAGAATTTCAGAGGGTTTTCATTATATAGAATTATAAATTCTACTCACAGGATCTGGAAAAGGATTGTTGTTGAGTTTGAGTGGCTGTGTATCTGTCGCTGAAGCTCCAGATAATGTGTGACCTGCTCTCCTTGTTCTTAAACCCCTCATAACTGTCAGAGGTAGAGATGATCCTTTCATAGACCTCAGGGGTGTGAATATTTGGAGACCCAAACATCCATACAACATAATCGCCTCGCTGTGTTTCAGTAATATCATTGTGAAGAATGATGAAATCTCTCTCAGTCACTCTTGTCATCATTGCATCCCTTGCAAAATCATTCACATCTGGTAAAAAGTTGAATTAAAGCAATAGCTTTAATATGGTCTGTGATGAAAAATGTTAATGCATCTGAAAATTAATCTTAGCCACTGCATGCAAAGTTGCAGCCTTTGTGTGTGTGTGTGTGTGTGTGTGTGTGTGTGTGTGTGTGATAATCTATTCATTATTCAAAAAGACAAATCTCAGTTATTCTTTTAATCACCAAGAGTTTTGCATACATTCAGGCATATAGTTTTTGTCAAATGAAACGGTAAAATGCTCATTAAGTGACTCTAAGGGCAGCTCTGGAGATAAGTTAAGTTCATGTGTTCAATGTTATGTAATGAGACGACAACACACTGAAAACAGAGGGCGTTACTGCAATTTGAGATGTAGATGAATCCGCGCGTCGTCATTGATTTACACATAAACGTATTTAAATAGTATTTTACGGTTTAATACTCACAGACACGAGTCCATATCGCAATTTGATTAAGCGTACTGACATGCTTTTAATATATTTATCCAAAACTTGCTTAATTTCGTGACATTCCACGTTATACAGTAAATTCCAGTCGATTTCGTCCGCGTTAAGCGCAGCGCTGAAATCATGTCGCGCTGAATTTATTTCGCGGATCCCCTGACTATAAAACACGCCCCACTTTAAGAATACTTGGATTAGAGTACTAGAAAATAGAGTTAAATAATAATAATAATAATAATAAACTCACCATCCATACACAGATTAAAACAGAACAAAGCAAGAAAAAAATGTAAATTCTTCAGCAGTTTGAAAAGATGAAGAGTAAACGTGCTCTCATCGGCTGTTCTGCTCATTGTGAAGATCCTACCAACAAACTAACTGCATTTATTTCATCTAAGTGTCATAAGTCATCTTCTAGACTTCTACTACAAGACAATCCCAAAAGAAAACGAAAATGCACCTGCGTGACACGTGAGTTGTGACGTTGACGGATGTGTCAGTGCTTCTAAATCAAACACCACACACTCTTTAAAAAGTAGGTTATTAGTGAGGACCCTAGTATCCTGACTCAATTTTAAAGAAGGTAACACTTCATTTTAAGGTGTCCTTGTTACACGTTACATGTACTTACTATAATAATAATAATAATAATAAATTATGCATAATTACATGCAAGTAACCCTAAAGTAACACTAACCATGTAGTAAGTACATATTGTTCATTAAAATTACTCAGTGTATAATTACACTGTAACAAGGACACCTTAAAATAAAACTGTAACTTTAAAGAACATTTTATGCCAAAATGGTAATATATATCCAGGTAATATGGGGGTCGTCCAGGACAGGTTTGAAAACCAAAGAAACTGTATATATAAGCACACACACACACACACACACACACACACACACACACACACACACACACACACACACATACACACAAGCGCGCACTGGTTTGCTATCCTTGTGGGGACTCTCCATAGACGTAATGGTTTTTATACTGTACAAACCATTTATTCTATTGCACTACACAAACCCTACACATAAACTTCTGTATGATTTATAAGCTTGTTTCCCCATGTTTCCTCAATTTAGGTCCTCATGGTAACATGAGTGTAAATTCAGGTTTGAGTCACCACCAGGATAAGTTTACATGCTTTTTCCCCCTTGTTATTCTGCAATCATTTCCCTCTGGTTTTAGGGATAAATTATGGGAATAGATTTAGGGGTAGGGATAGGATTAGGTCTGTTTTGGGGCAGTAATGTTGATCCAAGAACATGTTGTACATGGTGAAATCAAGTTCACCTATGTTTTTTTTTCCTACTTACTGCTATCGCTGTGCATGCAAACGTGTCTTCGCTTGTCGCAGGAGTATTTGGATACACAAAAGACAGCAGTCAAATTAATTCAGTCGAGTTTAACCTGTTCCAACAACAAAAGAGAAACTACAATCCAGCTAACATTCTCAGAACTTATGTTAAGAACTGGCTAATGTTCTGGCAAGCTTCTCTCAATGTTAAGAACAAACATTCTTCCAGTAACTTTAATATAATGTTTGTTCAAAATTCTGTGGTCTTTAATAATGATTATACATTATACATTTTTCATGGAATGTTTTCTGTGAAATGTTTTAGTTGGATGCTCATGTAACATTTTTAATATGTAACTGCTTGTTTCAGAATGTTCAGAGAACAATGTCCCCCCAGAGTTTGCAAAATTATAGAGAGGAATGTTTCCAAAATGTTCCATAACCAAGAAAAAAAAAATTCTAAAACATTTAGAAAACTGGATGTTTTGAACATTTGAAACATTCAGAAATACATTTTTCATAACTCAACATGAACATTAGCACAACATTTGCATATTTTTGTTAGATGGGAAGGACTGTTGAAATGTTAGTTGAAACACTAAATGAGAACATCAATGTGACCACCAAATGTCAGAATTCACATTTTAGTTCATATTCATGGTGTCCCACAACAGCACAGAGTACACTTAGCCTAGATTTTCTTAACCCTTGTGCATTGTTCAAATTCACTACCCTTTCGTTATGTTCGGGATGAAAACATCCACTAAATTAATCTGCTGTAAAATTGTTTCAGATAAATATATTTTTTCAATATATATATATATATATATATATATATATATATATATATATATATATATATATATATATATATATATATATATATATATTTTTTTTTTTTTTTTTTTTTTTGCATAAATCTATTAATCAACCTCAGTCCTGATCAAAACTACTAAATCTTTTTTAAAAATCCAGGATTTTTACTCTTTAATTGCCAAGTTCATAAATGATGTCACTGATTTGGGGGGAAAAAAACACACAAAATGACTTATTTTCAATATAAAAAGTGATTGTGGACTGGATTTTTTTTTTTTTTTTTTTTTACCTTTTATCACAGTCTTGGACATGTGAAAGATTAGTAACAACATTGGCTTTGATTCATTGTTAGTTTTTGTGCAGCATCAGATTTTAATTTTTTCTCCCTCATTTACTGTTCGTGGCTGTTTTTGCCCCGTTGACTTCCATTATAACGACATTTTTTGATTGCAAAGCCATATAATCACGCATTCTTTTCCCTGTTGGGAAGAGGTAAAATTTGTAATTTCTGTTGATCACCAGGTAGCACCATTAACCCTTTAGATAGGCCTGTGCAAAAAAAAAGCTTAGTTTCTGGCTTGTATATGGAGTTATATGGAGTATAACAGCATATTATAGTGTGTGTGTGTGTGTGTGTGTGTGTGTGTGTGCGTGAGAGTGAGAGTGAGAGAGAAAGAGACCTTTGCACACTTACCTTGATGCGTCTGAGAAAATCAAAATATGCACCTCAGCTCTCAAAACTACATGGAGTAAACAAAAACAAAGTAAGTGTATTTATGCACCTGCTGCCTTTTGACGGTGAGAAGTACAGATGGCCTGTGTGTGAAATGCTTGTCTTTTCTTGATGGTAAAGCCAGTTTAAAACCTTAAAATCCTTCAGTGATACACTTTTCCATTTTTTCTGTAAAAAATCTACTCTGCATCAGATTTATGAACATAATTTATTATGAACCAAAATGCAACAACAACTTCAAATAAACTGAACAATGGTGCAAGAGTTGAGGATGGATGGAGAAGTAAACGATTAAACTAACAATTTAGTGTGTGTGTGTGTGTGTGTGTGTGTGTGTGTTCAGTCTTTCCAGCAGGACCTGCAGCATATCACTTGGTGCTCTTTGCAAGTGTGTCCACCACAACAGGTGCAGGTGCTGACTGAAGAAAGGGAGTTGTCTCCACGTTGGTGGAAAACCACACTTCGCCGTTTCTCCCAATCCACCCAGATCCAGGATCATCTGAATCCTCCTCGCCTTCAGTGGAAGCTGGAGAGGATGATGAGGGTGCCACAACAAAATCAGGATCTGACTCTCCTGAGTCTGTGGTGTCAGAGGGAGAATACAATACCTACTGCAGCTCGCTGGAGGGGTCAGGCTGCATAATCATTTCTAAAACTTCTGTACAAGTCAAGCCCTTTTTCATGTTGCTTGCTCTTCTCACCATCAAATGACCAGCCGGATGGCATTTTGTTTAGTCTGTACTTCTCACCATCCAAAGGCAGCAGGTGCATAAATACACTTACTTTGTTTTTGTTTACTCCATGTAGTTGTGAGAGCTGAGGTGCATATTTTGATTTTCTCAGACGCATCAAGGTAAGTGTGCAAAGGTCTCTCTCACACTCTCTCTCAAACACACACACACACACACACACACACACACACAATAATATGCTGTTATACTCGACGCGCGCGTTTTCAGGGTCTTGTCTTTCACTAGGCATAGGTGACCATACTTTCTTTTTTCCCGAACATGTCCTGGCCATGATTTCTAAATTGCTGGGTCGTGAGCATCATCACTGACTATATTATAGCTATAACTTTTTCCAGATGTGAATGATTATGTGAGGGATGAAATGATGACAGAGTGACTGAGAGAGATTTCATCATTCTTCATAATACTAGCTACTGAAATGCAGCGAGAGACGATCACCTGAACGTTTTGGGTTTAGTCTCTTTTTTAACTTGTAAGCTTGCTCTCTCTTGTTTACAGTTTTGTGTTCTCAATTTCTGCATTTCAACACTGAAAATTGCAATTCCTCAGTGCTTTTTTTTTTTTTTTTTTTTTTTAAATGGTCAAACTAAATCTAGATTTACCAGATGTCAGAAAAGGGACTTCTTTTTTTTTCCTGAGTGCAGTATGTGCAGTTTTTTTTTTCTATTGTTGATTTGATAACATATCTTAAAAGTAATGACTTGAAGTAACATTGTTTTATTGAACAAATAAATGTCCCATTGTTATGCAGAGGTGTAAAGAGTACTTGAAAACCATACTTGAGTAAAAGTAAAAGTACAGATACCTTAGAGTGAAAATTACTCCACTACAAGTTGCAAGTCACCAATTCCAAAACAACTTGAGTAAAAGTATTTATTTTAACAGTATCTGATTTTAACAGTACTTAAAGGAGTGGTTTACTGCTTTTTTTCTTTGCTTGATTGTGTTTATGGGGTGCAATATAACATGTCTTCGTGTTTCGTTTGTTAAAAAACGCCTTATTTTTCATATATTTCACCTTTATTGTAAGCCACTTTCTCTTCTGTCATTTGAACGACCGGTTGACTTCCTGATTCTATGAAACCACTCCCTCAGAAACAGGCGATGGGCTCAGATTGGTTAGTTGGGCCGGTGTGTTGTGATTGGCTAAACTGCGTACTGCACGTTGCCTGGAAACTTCACGCCCATTACCTTCACGGGCGACAGCTGCATGTGCTGCGGTCAAATGTAAATAATGGTGTCAATATTGCCGTATCAGTTTGAGCCAGAATCAGACCCAGAAAGCGGTAATGAAGAGAGTCAAGCAGAACTTCCGCAAGCACGGCTCTTACAAACGTTTCTGAATGGAAGTTTGCTGTTGTGATTACATATCATTTTTTATATATTTACATATCAAGTTTGTACACATTTGTCTTATACACACAAAATAGCATCGAACTAACTGGCTACTAACCAAACAGCGTTGGCTTGTGTTTACGTTCTTGATTAAATCGAAAAATTACGTCATAAAGTATGCATGGAAAATACATTTACATAATTAGTACATAATTACAAATTCGGGTCCAAAATGTTTGTACGCGTTTGTCAAAGACACACGAAATAGCATTTAACTAACTGGCTACTAAAGCCAGCGTTGGCATTTGTTTACGTCCTTGATAAAACTAAAACATTACGTCTGAAATTATACATGCAAATACATTTAAAATTATGAAATCTTACTTACAGGTTGTGGCCCAACAACTGCTGCCTCTGGTTTTAAAGTTGGAACCGCTCCATGTTTTAGTAATAGTTTCTGTGTGAATCCGGCACTGAACTCGTGTAGATTCTGGAAGCTGTCTTCTGTAAAATGTGCAGCACAGAGAGCTAAATTAGGATTGTAATTGTCAGGAACATAATCAAACATAAATTTTAACCATTGTTGACGAACTACAGCGTCCGTAGGAAGCCCGAACACAGAAGACCTGACAGCTGGGTGAAAATAACCCCGTTTCGACGGCATGACTACAACTCTCCACTATAACGCTTCCTCTTCGACAAAGCCGCAGAACATGGCCTTGCCCCCTTTTTTGCATGTTCCGGAGGGAGGGGTTGATGGGTTTATTTCGTATGCAACCCAGGAAGTGTCTCGTTGTAGTCCCATATGAGTCGTTTTTGTAGGCATTAAACTTCCTGATCTTTAAAAGACGATATCTCCGCTTACGTTGAACTTTCAGTGCTGCAACTTTGCAGATACTGTTCATGCACCAACAGCAACATTACACACTATTTAAAATGAAAAAAGTGAAATCGCAGTAAACCCACCCGTTTAAGTATTTTACGTATACTAAATATAGGATCAAAGATGCACTAGTCAAAGAGACATGCCAGTCAAAAACTGTAATGTTGTGGAGAAGCTGCACTGTTAAAAATAAATGTAATTTTACAGTTAATGGTCTGTATTTTTTTTACAGAATTTTCCTGTTTTTCCATTATACAATATAATACCTGTTATTTTACAGATATTTGCTGAATTTTAAAGTTCTACCATTATACTTACAGATAATTACTTGTATTTTGGTATTACAACAATTTTTCGCTTTTAAAAAGACATTTTCTGTATTTTTTACAGAGTAATGTGTAATTTTACATAATGTTATATAATCTTTACAGATTTTTCCTGTAAAAATAGGAAAAAAAGGTATACCCACAAATCAACAGTCAGTCACTGTGTACTATCCAATTATTTAGACAGAATTTTATTTTGATGCTTCGGGAAACATTTGATTTTTTTTAAGTTTCATGCCAAAAAGTATAGTATTGCAGCA
The DNA here is from genome assembly GCA_036784905.1 of Acrossocheilus fasciatus. NCBI lineage: Eukaryota > Metazoa > Chordata > Actinopteri > Cypriniformes > Cyprinidae > Acrossocheilus > Acrossocheilus fasciatus. Next base: position 11,887,027 of record CM071959.1, on the reverse strand, counting down.
GCATCTATGGGCATTCTTTATTATAAATCACTGCATTAAAAATGAACAGTGAGGTTACAGTGTACCCTTGCCTATTACTTGAATCATTTACATTATTTTCAAATATATATATATATATATATATATATATATATATATATATATATATATATATATATATATATTCAATAAATTATGGAATATTCTAAGCAGTAGTATAATGTTGCCTACTCAAATAAAGATTTTTTACAGTCTATGGTGTGTGCGCACAAGTGATGACGCAGTTTCAAATCGGCCGCCAAAACTTTTCCGTTTAGTCCCGCCCACAGTGCAGGCTGCAGAGCTGCTCTCTACTCATCGACAGTAACGGAAGGGCGAGCGGATGATTTGAATTTCAGGCTATCCATTAGGAGCTGTGTGAGAAAATATCGCGCTCTTTCACTGAGACTGTTTTTCGATAACTACAGCACATTTTGATGATACCACAGCGGACATCTTGCCAACCGATCACCGACTGAGGTAAGTCTTTCATACTACAAATACTTAATGTGCAGCACGCGTCTTTCAAATTTGTTTTAATGCAAGAAAGATCCACTGACCTCAAACAAGCTTTTGTAAAATTGTTATTCATATTAAAGTCCGTTCAAATGCATGAATTCTTTGCTCATATGGCAGTAACTTACCCACCAAGTTTTGAAACTATTAAATGGCGGGACATTTTGAAACGCTGAACGTGGCTAATGTCTGATGTTAAATTGTCATTACATATTGGATCGTTAGTCATAAAAATTGCACCTATCCAGATGAATGGACAGTTAAACCCCTATGTAGTAATATGATGCAGCTAAGTCAAAGTAAATAATATAAGTTCCTCTAAATGTTTATATAGATTTAGCTACCACATGGCAGACCAAGACATCACTGTTAGCCTTTACTTCTCAGCTTCAAGACCATTGTCTCAGTGGAACATATACTGTGATGTGTGAATGTAATACAAAGTATTTGAATATTTATTATTATTATTATTTTTTAAATTGTGGTTTCAGGTCGGGTGGAAAGACTGGAGAGCTACAGCAGATGAGCATGGCAATCCAGGTGTGAAACAGTGAACTTTTAATTAATTTATTTTTACCTGAAATCAGCATGGACAAGTGTTCTCATGCCATATGATAATGCAACATATTCTTTATTTTCTTTTCATGCAGCAGTTTTTTTTGGGGGGTTGTGCAAGCGGTTCTTGTTTCTGTATAATTTTCAGTTCCTATGTGGTAAGGGGTGAATAAACAAACCAATGACCATTTAAAACCAAAATCAGTGTAAATCAGCTGCATGAAAAGATGTCTGTGAATTTTATTGTATGAGGAGAAGCACTTTTAAAGAAATCTTCATTATGTAATGTGTGAAATCTCTGGCACTATGCCAACAGTCATTGTCATTTTAAACGGAAGCAAAAGTTTTTAGTTAAACCAATGTGCTTGGACAAGTTCTGGTTTCTAGAAATCATGAAAACATGTAAGGGTGTCTAAGGAACTGCACTCCAGTGGTTCAAGTCTTCCCTCACAGGTAGGTCCTTCAGGGTGTTGTGGAGGGGTGAGGTGTCCAATTCGTAACATCTAGCTTCTGGGGTACCTCAGGGCTTAGTGCTTCGAACACTTCTCCTCTCCATGTACATGACATAACTATGGGTCTGTCATTCAGTAATATGGCTTTTCATATCACTGCGATCTAGTTTTGTCAAAAGTACTAACTTTGGTGCCAAGTCGGTACTGAAATTTTAAAAATGTGATGATACCAGCATTTCCCCTGGCATCCCAGTATTTCACTGACTTGATACCAAAGTCTGTACTATTGACAACAGTATTGCCATCCTAATGACACGCATCTTTACCTTTCATTCCAGCTGGATGTTCCGACGGTTGCTGCTTGCATCTCAGCCTGCTGGATGGACATTTCTTGCTGGATGATGAATGACCTTCAACTCAACCATGTAAAACTGCTCATGTTTGCAGCCAACCCAACACGTATAAACTTCACCAACCACATTGCACTGCCTGATCCTGTGGATATATCTTGTACAACATTAGGAAGATCAGGCCCTTCCTTTTGGAGCATGCTACACAACTCCTTGTCCAAGCTTTTGTTCTATCCAGACTGGACTGTTGTAATGTTCTCTTGGCAGGCCTTAGGATAGCATGCACTGTCAGACCTCTGCAGCTGATCCGGGATGCTGCAGCAAGAGTGATCTTTAACTAGCCGAATAGAGCACACGTCACACCTCTCTTCATCAGTTTGCACTGGCTGCCAATTGCCGCTCCCATCAAATTGAAGACACTGATGTTTGTCTGCAGAACAACCACTGGCTCTGCACCCCTATACATATACTCACTACTTCAGACCTGTGTCCTCCAGAAGCTTGCGTTCTGCAAGTGACTCACGCCTTGTGGTGCCATCCCATAGACACAAAATCACTTTCATGGACCTTTACTTTGACTGTTCCCTGCTGTTGACATAAACTGCCTAACTCCACCCATTTTCAAGAAATGGCTAAAAATGCATCTTTTCATGAACACTTGACCCATTAATACTAACTCTTTGTTTATAAAAAAAAAAAAAGGGACTTTGTATGTTGCGTTGGATAAAATGTAATTGTAAATGTATAAAGGTATACAGCAATTTCCTTTTAATGTAGGTATTTTTGAATGTTCTAAATGATGTATTAAGTATGTATTTCCTATCATTTTATTATTCGTGTAACTTGACGTAAATGTGCAGGTTCCTTTAAAATTATGCATAAGTACAGAATAGATAAATTTGACAGAAATTGGCTGGTAATGTTGCTATTTTTATGTATTTCTAAGTACTATGCTTATTTCTCTGTCTAACAAACATTTTAAACTATAATACTTATGGGAAATGAATGATTAAAATGTGTATCTACAGGTATTTGTATTCTGTACTTACTACATTTTTATACTATATTTCTTAGTTATTGTAGCTAATTTTAATTTTATTTTAACAGAAAATTATTGTAGGTAGACAGCCATTTCATAAAATAACTGCTAAATACCTTTTAATTAACAGAGATTGGTTGAAATTGTGAGATTGCTTATGTAAAAGGAAGGATTATTCCTGTAAATATACAAACTTTTTTTGTGCATATTGCAAGTTTTAAAGATATTTCTTAGTTATTGTACATGGAAAAACTTTAATTTAAAAGAAAATTACTGTAGATGGACAGAGCAGTTTTATAAAATAACTAATTAAAACCCCAAATTTACAGAGATTAACCTGAAAGTCAGTTGTTTTTCTTTGTAATTTGATGTAATTTGTCAGTTTTTCCATAGTTTAAAAACATATTATCAACAGTAATATACTGTAATTTAATTCATTTTGACTGTAAAGTCTATTCTGTATTTTTACCGTTTTTTGCATGTATTTTTGTGAAATGGATATTTTCTGTAATTTAGCGGAATCCGTCTGGAAACTCTGCTGCCAGACGTTTTGCTGTTTTTTTTACAGGATTTTTTTTTAACAGTGTGGAGAAAACAGGCAGAGGAAAGGATCTATGTGCAGGCATTTCATAGAAAAACTAGAACAAACAATAAGCCAAAAACCACAGGGAACAAAGAACAGAATGACGGACAAACAACCATTACATTCAACAACTCACAAAGAACTAATGAAACACTAGGGCTGTATATATACAGGAGGCTAACAAGCTGAATAAGATAAGATACAAACTGACTAAAAACACTACTGGAGACAGGAAGTGACATAAAATTCCAAGACAAGGCACAGAAAATGCAACAAAAACAAGAAAGAGCTGATTTGTGAGGAGAGCAATCATTTTCTAAAACCAAAATAAAACTGAACACCTCAAAATTGCAAAAACAAACAAACAAAAAATCCTTCAAAAAGGTCTCTTCAGCATAACGGATAAATAAAATAATGTTAAGTAAAATTAAAAAATCAAAGTCTTCTTGCACTGGATGTGCTGGTGCAAGGAACTCACATTCACGTAAAGTAATCTTGCTGACAAGTTTGGGTAAGGGCAAAATGCACAAGATAAAGTAATTTCAGTGCTCTGTAGTTGGCGATATCACATCTTTTGTAGTATACAGTGCTGCAGAAAAGCTAGGTGGCATGCAAAATGTAATGTGTAACTGCAACACTCAATCAAAAGTGTAGTGAAGCAGAGAATAAAAGTTGCTAATGTCTTTGATACTCAGTAACTACAAAGTATCCAAAAAGATACTCAAGCACATTAATTAGTTACATTTACTCAAGTACTTTACACCTCTGTTGTTATGGCAACAAACTGTTGTCTGTATTAACAACTTAATGTTTTGAGTAGCTTACTTGTGATGCTTAAGCCAATCAGTTTCCACAAATTTGTTGAGTAATTTGAACAAGCAAACTTGTTAAGAGAACTGTTTTGTTTGAGTTCTGTGCACTAAACTTAAAGGAGTCATAGATTATGATTTCACCTTTTTAACCTTAGTTAGTGTGTAATGTGGCTGTTTGATTGTAAACAACATCTGCAAAGTTCCGATGCTCAAAGTTCAATGCAAAGGGAGAAATTGTCCTTTACAGAATTTGCTTTGTAAGGCATACAGCAAATGGCTGGTAGGAACTACAACTAGCTACTTCCTGGGTTAGTGACAGCACAAACCCTGAAATTTACATAAATCCTGCCTTCGGAAACAGGCAAAAGAGGGGGTGGGGCCATGTTGGGCTGCTTTAGAGAAGAGGAAGAGTTGTTGTAGTATAGTATAAAATAAAGCTTTTATGCTTGTTTAGCTCCAGGCACCTAAATGTGCTTCTGTGTTTAATTTTTCCACTAAAAATATGAGACAACTACAAAAAAAAAAAAAAAAAACAATTCTGAAACGTACTGTAAGAGTCATGCTTGCATAGGTTCTGCTTGATCCTCTTTAATAATATTCTCTGGGTCTGACTCAGGCTCAAATTGATAAGACAATATCGACGCCATTGTTTACAATACACCGGGGGTGTATACAACTACACGTTATGGTAAAAGGGGTGTGCACTGCAGTTAGCGAATCACAACATACTGGGCCAGCTGAGCCTATATTGTAAATTTCTGAGGGAGGCACCAGGAAGTCAACAGACCATTTTTACGAAAACAGAAAAGTGGTGTAGAATAAAGGAGAATATGTGAAAACGAAGCATTAACACGTTACAGTGCACCCCACAAACACAATCAAGCCTTCGAAAAAGCCAGTAGACCACCCCTTTTACTGAAATATCTAAATTGGTTGAATTTGTCCAATTGCCTTTTCTGGTAACCTAAATACACAAGTTAGCTATACAAATTTGTAGCAAGTTCTATCAACTCAAACATGACGGACAAATTTGCTTGAGAAATTTGAGGCAATCAGTTTCCACAGGTTTTCTAAGTAAACTCAACTTATTACTTTTTGCAGTGTACGTGGCCTCACAAACTCAACGACAAACCTTTTCCAGATTGTGTGAGTAGAATTTATAATGCTATATAAGCAAGCCCTTTGAAATTCTGACCTTATGCTAACAGGAAGAAAATAATTTTCACATTATTATCAATTTTAAACTGGATCATTGTGTTTTACAGATGAAAGAGTTGAAAATAATGTTTTAGTGATGGAGGGAGAATCTGTGATATTTTTCCCCGATGTTACTGAAATACATAATGATGATCTGATACGGTGGAAATCTGGTGATGGAGATCCTCTATGTGTAGCTCAACACAAAGAAACGAAAATGACCGAATGTGATGATGATAGATTTCAGATGGATAGTCAGACCGGATCTCTCACCATCAGGAACATCAGCACCAAAGACACTGGACGTTATGAATTTATCATCATCAGAAATGGAAACATAGAAACATTCAAGCGTTTTAGTGTTAATGTCTACGGTATGCAGTTTTCTGCTTCAATACTTCCATGCTGGTTATATATTAATTTGTCTTAAATGGAGAGTTAATTAAAAAATTAGCATTCTGTCATAATTTAACCTACTATTGTTTTCTTACCTCTGTGATTTTTGATATCGTGAGAGTTGAGTGTTGTGAGATTTTTTTTAAAAAGTTTTTACAGTTTAGAAATCTATACATCAGATGACATTCAATTTGCGCACTTCTCTGTTGTCGGCACCACAGTCTGGTGACAGATGGGTTAGATTTTGTGGTCAGTCAAGTTAGCGTTGAAAGCGGAATACATTGTCCAGTACTTGCACCTGCGAATGCGAGTAATCATCTACATTTGTAATTAAAATATGTTAGCTTCCATATTGTTATGTACATGGCTGAAACTCGTGAACAGCGAAGCTGCTGCACATGAGTGGTTGAACTTGAGCTTCTGACTAGAGAGAGAGAGAGAGAACAACGGTTGATGTACTAAGAACAGGGAAGGTGATCGGAGCGGAAAACCAGCAGTAAAGCTGTCAATGTGGTATGATAATTACTGTTAAAGTTTTATTGCATTTATCTTTTGATATATTGAGTTTTGTGTTAGAAGGGATCAATTTATAAAGACATTTTATTGTTATCATTTACAGATTTATAATTAAAGTTTGCCTTTCCATGGGCGTTTTTAATTTTAATGGCTGTTAAAAAGTGTTTCGGGGTTTATAAGAGGCATTATTTTACAGATTAGTAATTTTTTTTTACATTTATTGTTAAGTAATTAGCCTAGCCATGTTTGAAAATAGGTGTTTGTGTAGCGTTAAGTGTGTGCGTCTTCCAATTCCTGTATTGGCGGGATGTGCTTCATTCGTGATAAAGTGTCTCCTTTACAAGTAATTTAAGTGCAAAAATGTCAAACTTTTGATACTGTGTCATAAACAAGACTGTATACTACTGTGTGTTGGTGTTTATGTGTGCTTATTAAGTGTTACTTTTATAAACTTGACATTATAGCTAATCAGCCTCTGAGCACATGGTTAGCATTAATGTACAGCGATTAGCGTGTGCTCTGCTATCGACAAAAAGCAAAAGATAGAAAACATGCAATGTTTTTTATGTTCCTTATGTGATCTTTAACATAACAGTTGTATGTTTTGATGTTTTATATTTTGTGCCACTTTGTTTGAGTCAACTCAGATTTGCAGATGGCGTCACGTGGTGACGTAATGACGCATGCCATTAATCGATGTAGTATAACATGTAAAACGGGAACATGAAAGGATTATTCTAAAAGCAGCTCATGTAAACACCTTAATCATAATACTGTGTTATTCAGAATAAAGTAAATAATTAGATTACTGATGTCCATGTAAACGTAGTCACTGTATTGTCACTAAAATGCATGTCTTTGTAATTCCAGAGTACTGAGAGAAAAAGGGATGCATGTATCCGTTGCCTCATTGAGTACTTTGGGGAAAATCAAGAAGAGCTGTTCCAAGACTGTCAGGTATGTTATTACATGATTCATCATTTCATGGTATTCAAATGGATACACATCGTTTCATTTCCCTTATTGATCACTGTGATTTAGCCAATACGATACCAAGCCTTTGACAAATAGGTAAGGTAGTGCATTTTAAAAATATATATTGTATTGTAAGTACTAGGGATGGGGCACAGTTTGAATAGTCGATTAGTTGATGTAATTATAAAATATCGAATAGGTTGTGTGATTATTTACATTTACATTTATGCATTTAGCAGATGCTTTTATCCAAATAGCTTGTCATGCTTTTAAAGGGATAGTTCACCCAAAAATGAAAATGTGATGTTTATCTGCTTACCCCCAGGGCATCCAAGATGTAGGTGACTTTGTTTCTTCAGTAGAACACAAACGAAGATTTTTAACTCAAACCGTTGCAGTCTGTCAGTCATATAATGCCCATCAATGGGCACACAATCTTTGAGAGAAAAATCATGCACAGACAAATCCAAATTAAACCTTGCAGCTCGTAAAGATACATTGATGTCCTAAGAAACGAAACAATTGGTTTGTGCGAGAAACTGAACAGTATTTATGTAAATTTTTTACCTCTGATACACCACAATCTCCAATCATCCTGAGCGGACATTGCAGTGTATCAGAGGTAAAAAATGGTATAAATACTGTTCAGTTTCTCGCACAAAACGATCGTTTCGTGTCTTAGGACATCAATGTATCGTCACGAGCCGCAAGGTTTAATTTGGATTTGTCTGTGCATGTTTTTTCTCTCAAAGATTGTGTGCCCATTGATGGGCATTATATGACTGACAGACTGCAACGGTTTGAGTTAAAAATCTTCGTTTGTGTTCTACTGAAGAAACAAAGTCACCTACATCTTGGATGCCCTGGGGGTAAGCAGATAAACATCACATTTTCATTTTTGGGTGAACTATCCCTTTAAAAGCATGACAAGCTATTTCCATCCACAGCAAGGGGTTACATTGATAATTGTGTCATTATGGGATACTGGGGTGAAGAATTTTGGTTTTAATTTTTATTTGTTACCTGTTTATATTGAAGTGCTGATTAATACAGAAATCCTGCTTGTGTTCAAACAATTGGCATGAACCCAGAAAACTTTAATCGAACAGCATGATAATTTGCTTGAACTAACAAAATGTATTTGCTTTTATTATTTTCAACAGGAGGATGAACTTGAAGGCCACACAACTGAAATAATGAAGTTGGTGGTGATTCACAATCCCACAGTTGAGGAGAACCCAGCAGATGTGTGTGTGGTTATAGAGGGCACCAAAGTGCTGACTGGTTGTGGAAACAGAACCACAGCGTGCATACTGTTGATGGGATTGATCTATGCCTTCAACCTTGAGTATCCCAAAACCCTGAAGTACACCTTTGAAGTGTTCCAGAAACTTTTTTTGGAACTTGACGGAGCAAAACTGGCGAAGAAGGTCCTAAGCCTCAAGCATAAACTATTGGAATGAGCTGTCTGTACTGTAAGTTCAGGCTCTGATTGTTTGCTTCATCCAGTGAAGACATTGTTTTATTTTCAAATAGTAAATGTTCAAGAAGTTATACAGTGTGTGCAGAATTATTAGGCAAGTTGATATTCTGGTCATATTTTTTTTCCAAGAACATTTTACCAATTCCAAACCACATCAATCTTAATAACTACCATTGATTTTGTATTTAATAATTCATAAGTGATATATAATTGTCCATGAAGGCTGATAGTCAGAAACTTCTTATTTCAGGTGTGCAGAATTATTAGGAAGGTTTTCCTTTACAGATAAAATTAGCCAAAAAAGAGATTGAACTCAAGAATAAAAGTTAAAAAAAATAATTAAATGCCCATGAGAAGGATGCAATACTAATGCAATAATAGAATTAGCAAAGTTAAGGCATGACCATTGGGCAGCAAAATGCTCATTGGGTCAGCAAGGTCAGAAAAAACAAGTGGAGAGGAAAAGACACCTTAACTGCAAAAGAATTAAGAATTAAGGTGAAGAATTAGGTGAGAAACCATCAGGAACCATTTAGTCTCCAGCGCCATCAAAATCAGTCTTCATGTATTTCACAACACTTCAGCATGTTATTCTTATTAAGTGAGAGTAATTTAAAATATTTTTTTACCCAAGCAAAGTCTCTGAGAACCTGACACCTTGTAATTCTGGAGACTCCAGGAAGGTTGCAGTTCTGGAAAATGATGGCGCTGGAGACTACATGATTCCTGATGGTTTCTCACCTAATTCTTCACCTTAATTCTTAATTCTTTTGCAGTTAACGTGTCTTTTCCTCTCCACCTGTTTTTTCTGACCTTGCTGACCCAATGAGCATTTCGCTGCCCAATGGTCATGCCTTAACTTTGCTAATTCTATTATTGCATTAGTATTGCATCCTTCTCATGGGCATTTAATAATTGTTTTACTTTTATTCTTGAGTTCAATCTCATTTTTGGCTCATTTTATCTGTAAAAGAAAACCTGCCTAATAATTCTGCACACCTGAAATAAGAAGTTTCTGACTATCAGCCTTCATGGACAATTATATATCACTTATAAATGATTAAATACAAAATTGATAGTAGTTACTAAGATTGATGTGGTTTGGAATTGGTAAAATGTTCTTGGGAAAAAAATATGACCAGAATATCAACTTGCCTAATAATTCTGCACACGGTGTATATATTGTGAGTTATATGTAATATGAAGTTGAATATCACTTAAAATTGAATGCAAGTACGTTCTTTTGCACCTAATTAGTGTTAAATGTTTTAGTTTCAAATAGTAAATGTTCAAGAAGTTACATGTAGTGTGAGTTATATGTAATATGATGTTGTATGTCACTTAAAATTGAATGTAAGAGCGTGTTTTGCACTTAATTGGTTTTAAATGAAGTTGAAATTGAAATGTTTTTGTATCCATATAGTATGACAGTCTATTGAGGTAAATGAGATCAGTTTCTCCTCTCTTTCAGTGTCTCCTTTCATTTTCTAGTGCTGCAAGTATTGTAGCCACACATTAAATCTAAACACACATTGTTTGAAATGATAACGTGAAGAAACTTTATTTAGGAATCTTGCTTCTAATGTATATTTTGACATCTCATGAATACTTTGGTTTATTTTTGAATGGAATGCGTTCAAGAAGCTTTGTTATATTATGATATGTTGTATTTCACGTGAATTGTATTGTAAGGGGTTATTTTGTACCTACATTAATTAGTTTTAAATGTTTTTAAAAAATAAAATGTTATTTGGTCAATAAAAAAGCAATTGATGCAATCTCCTGCGTCTGACCATTTTTAAGTAAATTCAACCTTCCCTGAATAAGTAATGTGTAATTATTTATATTGGCTAATCATTATTAATAATAATTTAGTAGATGAACTGTTGCCTACTAACAATAGAGTTAATGTTACTCAATTTTTATAAGTAATTAGTTATGTAATTTAATGGGAAATATTAGATAGACATTACCTCATTTCTTTTAGTTTATCATAGCTGTAAAATTTAGGTACTGTTTACTCAGTATATAGGATAGAATCTACTCAAACAAAGTGAGTGCAAATTGTTACCTCAATTTTATTGAGTAGATTCTATAGGTTGTTTTTTACAGTGTGTACTGTTTGTAGTAATTTGTTTATTAATTGTTTTTCAGCTCTTCTACCCAGTCCTATCATCATTTACATTTACATTTATGCATTTAGCAGACGCTTTTATCCAAAGCGACAGATTGCATTCAAGTTACAGTATTTTTTTGTTTTTTTTACATTTTATCAGCTCTTGCTTTCCCTGTGAATCGAACCCATGATCTTGGCGTTGCTAGCGCCATGCTCTACTATTTGAGCTACAGGAAAGCCTGTATCATCACCAGAGACTCTTTAAACGGTTCTTCTTCATCATCATCTGGACATTTATCGGTGTCCAATTGTTAATTTCTGTGTTCAGCTCTCCTGGTTCAAAGGGAACAGTTTATTGTCTAGTATCAGTGTGTCTGATCTCAGCATCAGTCTCTCTCTTCCTCTGGAGGTGGAATATCAGGATAACAACACCTACAGCTGTGTGATCAACAATCCCATCAGAAACCAGACCAAACATCTGGACATCAGTCAACTCTGTCAGCCATGTCCAGGTATCACATTATCTCTTTTCCTCTAATTGTGTTTTAATTAATCAAAATTGTGTTTTATAATATTTAGTCCATAAGGTCAACTATTTGCGTTCTCTCATCTGTAATGTTATCTGACATATTGACAATTCATTGTTATCATGCACAGATATCATCACATACAAATGTTTGTTTAGCCAATCAAAATGTGAAGTTTGTCTTAATTAAATTAAAGCTTATTGATGGTTTAAACGATGACATGCCTTTAGTCCCACCCAACATCCTGTTTCAAAGGGAAATACTTTAACAAAGTTAAAAACAACATTCATCAAATAATTTATTTAATGATTGTAGATACTGCAGAATATCAGACACGTTGTGAGTGATAAGGTAAAGGCCCAAATTAAACATTTAAATATTCAAGTACTTTACTTGAATACCTGCTTAGGTGACGTGTAATATGTTCAATGAAATATTCCATCACAATAATATTTTTCATAAAAGTTTAAAGTGCATTGTATTCAGATTACACTGATGACTGTTTTCTCTGTGAATTACAGCACTGGATGGCCGTTCACGTCTCATGATGGTAATAGCTGTTACTCTAGCGCTGCTGGTGTTAATAGCTGTAGTTACAGGTTTGATTTACCACAAAATGTGTAAACAACCAGGAAATGAAGGCAAGTATTGGCATGCAAAAATTAAACAAGCAAACAAACAAAACTCATTCAAATCTATTAAATTCAGTTAGGTTTATTAAATGTCTGATTGTTATTAAAACAGTTGAGTCTCAGGATGAAGAGATACTTTATGCTGATCCAACATTCGGTGCACACTCACTTTGACACCACCTGTGTTTTCCCCTTATATGTATTTCATTACATTTCATTTAGGTAAAGTTAAAAATTATTGTCAGATTAGTGAGGTAGTTTTTGTAAATAAATATGTATTCTTTTAATTTCACTGTATTTCACATTATTTTTTATTATGTTTTTACATAAATTAGCGCCCTGTCAATTCAATATATTTCAGTGTTCAATGCTGTATCACTGTTGGCTTCGTTTGAATACTATAATCACAATTAAAATCACCTACATTTGAGGTTTGAATCATATTTTAAAAAATCAGATTTTGTGTTTTTTTGTTGTTGTTGTTGTTTTTTGTTTTGCTGTCCATACTCTCAAAAGCCCATCCGTATATGCAAAATCAAGATCAAGATTTTTTTCTGACAGTCTGAACAAGGCCTGTGTGTGTGTGTGTGTTTATATATATATATATATATATATATATATATATATATATTAGGGGTGGCACTGTACACAGATGTCACGGTTCGGTACGATTTCGGTACAAAAATTACAATTTTTTCCATCTAGATGTGAAAATACTAAATATTATTACATGTCATATATATATACAGTATATATATATATATATATATATATATATATATATATATATATATATATATATATATATATATATATATAATCTGTTTTGTTTTCATTGTGAGTGTACACAAATAAAAGCAGACCTTTATACAGTGATTATAAGACAATATGTGTTTAAAGTTGATTCTGCTGGTATAAGGAAACAGTTGAAGTGATCGCGCCGGAGCGCGCGCACGCACACACACGCACACACACACAAAACACATCAGTTCCAGCACTGCTAACTTGACAACAGTTGGTACTTTATCAAAATAAAATACAGTGAGCCAAACATCAGCGCGCGCGCCTCTGTGTTACCGTTGGAACGCGACTGAAGTACAAAGCCTATCATTTACATAATAAATTATAGTTTCGCATTCAGATACGTATATCGCAAATATTATGCAATATTTGGATTTGTGCCGAATGAGAGTTAACGTTAGGATACTCGAGCACAAAGCTCCATTTCGCAAACAGTTGAATCAGCACAAAGTCGTTAGGACGCTTTTTGTTTTGTTTCATGTGAACTTCAGATCTTGCAGTAGATAATTTTCACAAATGATCTTGCATCAATATTCATATAATGAGAGGTGGACAGTAACGAAGTAAATTTACTTGAGTATTGTACTTAAGTACACTTTTTGAGTATCTGTACTTTACTCGAGTATTATTTTTTTCTGGAAACGAGTGACTTTAACTTCACTACATTTGAAAGACAAATATCGTACTTTTTACTCAACTACATTTATATCAAGGTCCCCAAGTAGAAAGTCGTTATATGTAGCAGTTTTTACAACGAGTGCATTTTCAGATTCACTGAACCCTTTTTTTCTGCGAAAATCCGGCTTGCGATCTGCCAGGACCTTCCTGTGTTGCCAAGTCTTACAGTATTTCTAAGCCTGCCGGTTTCCGCCTAGCTTTGAATGCACATTTGGCTGTTATTTTTTACGCAAATCTGGCAACCTCGGGATCTTCCCCCACTAAACTAATGTAAACGTCCGCGCTCCTGCACAGCTAAAAGCGCTCTAAAAAGGCGTGTGTTAACTCATTAAAGCACTACTATAGTAAAAAATTAACCATGTTTTTACTATAGTAACTATAACTATGGTATTTGCAGTAAAATCACAGTATCCACAAATTTACTATTATCTCACTATAGTAACCTATAGTTTGTTTTCTTTTCATTGTTTGCCTAAAATGAACCATATCATAGACTTCAATATCTCTTTGAAAAAGAACTTTGTAACTTTTAAACAAGTATTAAAATGAGTTCAATGTAGCTGTAGGAGTGTTAGATAAAAATAAAGATGATTATCTTCATTCAGTTGTTCCCTTTTAATATGTTTTGTAACAAAAGCTCTTAATTCCAAAGATAATACAAGCTAATCAGTGTATTCAGTAGGTTGCATTAGTGGCATATGGTATTGTAAATATACAACAATACGACAATGCATTTACTTTTTACTTTTGATACTTAAGTACTTTTAAAAACATGTACTTCCGTACTTTCACTTAAGTGAAAATCTGTCTTTACAACTTTCACTTGTGGAGTAGTATTTGACCAGTAGTATCTGTACTTTCACTCAAGTAAGGAAGTTGTGTACTTTGTCCACCTCTGCATATAATAGCATACTGCTTTCATTACTGGGACAGTTACACTCTGTGTGCTGCAGGGTACGGCATTTAAATAAATAATACATTTAACTTGGCCCTCCAGGAGCAGGATCGGACACCCTTGCTTTAGTTCATATATTAATAGGGAAGAGAAGAACACTTCATGTATAATGAAGTGCTAACCTATGCTGTATACACGTGACTAAAATTATGTACTGTTATTGAAATGTAACATGTATTAGTATTGATTTGTATGCATCTCACAAGCTGATGGAGATCACACCAGATTTAGGTACTTTTCTGAACAACCCAGTCTCACTCCCAAATCTTCACATATTGAAGCTTGGTCAGGACCGTTTTGGCGTCGCTTTTTGATGTTCAAGGTACACCTTTAGCGTCACTTTTCAATGTGAAGGGTCCTCCATTGTTTTCAGTTCTGTCTTAATTTAATGGTTTGCATGCATTTATAAAAAATAGAAATAATTTTATATACATTTTTACTTTCATTGGAGCACCTACCCCACCCCTACCCTAAACCTACCCACCTCAGAACAATACAAAACACACACAGGCAAATATAAGTGCAGTCACAGGTATTTATTGCAAAATGACCATAATCAAGCAGTATAAAAGCAATACAAACAAGTCGTGTTGTATTCCAAGTCTTCTAAAGCCATACGAAGTCTTTATGTGAAGAAGACAGTAAAACACATGGTTTTAATCGCTGAAAATGATCCCGCTCCATTAACGCGCTCACATATCTCATTCAAAAAGATACTCCCGTCCCGTAGCATGACGCAATCGGTCCAAGTGAGCTTGAGCAGAAGTGAAACTGAAGAAAACGATACAGATAGAGAGGGAATACATTAAAAGCAAGTGCCTTTGTGGTTTAAGTGTTTGTGGGACGGGTGTATACCTTCAGCGGTTTCTTATTAAGTTGGTCTCAGCTGATTGTGGAGGCTGGAAGCTTCTTTCAACGCAGAGGAACAGAGAGGGTGAAGGTTCTGAAAAGCTACTTGTGTTTTATTTTGATTGAACCACTGGTGCTGCTCATTTAATGAACACATAGAAATGGAGGGCACATATAAATATGGAAGGGTGCTAATCCAGTGTTACAGTCCTGAAAGCCAAAGTTCAAGGTAAAATATTATTGTTGAAAAGATACTGTAATAATCATCATTATAGAAACTGGTCATCTTTTTAAGTGCTTTGTAGAAACAGGATGAGGGTGGGGAGGCAATGTAAACAGGATCACAAAACAAGGATCTTTCTAATTTTTTTTTTTTTTAACATCAGTGGAATCACAAGTTCAGGAGTGAACAAAGGCCAAAAGAAACACATCACTAAACAAAAAACAAACAACAACAACAAAAATACTAGGAAATAAAATAATAAAATGGATTTGATCAATTTATGTAAAACAAACCATTGGAACTTAACACACTAAAACAAAAAAGTAAATACATACATACACTCACACACACACACACACACACACACACATATATATATATATATATATATTGAAACACAAACACACACACCCACAGGCCTTGTTCAGACTTTCAGAAAAACAAATCTGAGATGTTGCATATACAGATGGGCTTTTGAGAGTCTGAACAGCAATAAAAAAATAAATAAATAAAAAACTGATTTTGAAAAATATTATTCAACCCTCAAATGTAGGTGGTTTGAAATGTGATTCCAATCAGATTTTTACACATTGTGTCTCAGTCTAAATGCACTGGCTGCTCAAACTGGATTTCATATTGTCTTCTGCCTCACTCTTATGATAACATCAAAAAAAGTGAAGGAAATGCCAGAAGTATACAGTATTCAAACGAAGCCGACTGTGATACAGCATTGGACATCAAAATATATACCAGTCTAGTCCATCACACAAGACAACTTTGCATCATGAATTGACAGGGCGCTAATTCATGTAAAAACAGAATAAAAAATAATACTGTGTGAAAGATGGAATGAAATTAAAAGAATACACATTATTTACAAAAACTACCTCACTAATCTGACAATAATTTTTAACTTTAGCTGCTCCTAAATGAAATGTAATGAAACACACATAAGGGAAAAACACAGATGGTGTCAAAGTGACATCAGGTCGGGTGAACTGCAAGAACTCATGGCATTGACCTACAGTATAACAATAAATAAAAAAGTCTGCTGGATCCTAAATTCAGATCTTAACAATTAAATACTACGTGTGATCTGCTACAACGATGTCCTG
This sequence comes from Acrossocheilus fasciatus, assembly GCA_036784905.1. Classification (NCBI taxonomy): domain Eukaryota; kingdom Metazoa; phylum Chordata; class Actinopteri; order Cypriniformes; family Cyprinidae; genus Acrossocheilus; species Acrossocheilus fasciatus. The sequence continues at coordinate 11,870,239 of CM071959.1, read as the reverse complement.
CAAGAAAACAAAATTACAATCAAAAATAAAATTTAGTAGGTTTAAACACACAAGTCGTACTGAATTATGAAAATAAAGGACAGGATAATATAAAACAACATCTTTATTTTCGAAGCACAGCAGTGTGATCATGTAAGCACATGCTCAGACACACTATAGGCTACAGGAATATATAGAAGCTGTGGGTGTTTACACAGAAATAAGGCACTTCTCACACAGTAATACAATATATCTTACCGTACTCTGAAACCCATGTGCACTGAATGCTGGATCAGCATAAAGTATCTCTTCATCCTGAGACTCAACTGTTTTAATAACAATCAGACATTTTATAAACCTAACTGCATTTAATAGACTTGACTGAGTTTTCTTTGTTTGCTTGTTTAATTTTTGCATGCCAATACTTGCCTTCATTTCCTGGTTGTTTACACATTTTGTGGTAAATCAAACATGCAGCTATTAACACCAGCAGCGCTAGAGTAACAGCTATTACCATCATGAGACGTGAACGGCCATCCAGTGCTGTAATTCACAGAGAAAACAGTCATCAGTGTAATCTGAATACAATGCACTTTAAACTTTAATGAAAAATATTATTGTGATGGAATATTTCATTGAACATATTACACGTCACCTAAGCAGGTATTCAAGTAAAGTATTGAATATTTAGATGTTTAAACTGGGTCTTTAATTTACAGCTCACAATGTGTCTGATATTCTGCAGTATTTACAATCATTACAGAAATTATTTAATGAACGTTGTTTTTAACTTTGTTAAAGTATTTCCCTTTGAAACAGGATGTTGGGTGGGACTAAAGGCATGTCATCGTTTAAACCATCAATAAGCTTTAATTTAATTAAGACAAACTTCACATTTTGATTGGCTAAACAAACATTTGTATGTGATGATATCTGTGCATGATAACAATGAACTGTCAATATGTCAGATAACATTACAGATGAGAGAACGCAAAGTTAACCTTATGGACTAAATATTATAAAACACAATTTTGATGAATTAAAACACAATTAGAGGAAAAGAGATAATGTGATACCTGAACATGGCTGACAGAGTTGACTGATGTCCAGATGGTGAGTCTGGTTTCTGATGGGATTGTTGATCACACAGCTGTAGGTGTTTTTCTCCTGATATTCCACCTCCAGAGGAAGAGAGAGACTGATGCTGAGATCAGACACACTGATGCTGGACAATAAACTGTTTCCTTTGTACCAGGAGAGAGTCGCATGACCCACATTCATCACTGAACACAGCAGTGAACATCTGGACACTGATAAACATTCAGATGGTGATGAAGAAGAAGAAACGTTTGAAGAGTCTCTGATGATGACAGGAATGGGTAGAAGAGCTGGAAAACAAATGAATAAAAAATTTACTACTAACAGTACAGATTTATGAATGTTGTCTGATGTATTTCTCCCAATGTCAGTCAACTCTCACAACATCAAAAATCGAGGTGCGAAAACAACAGGATGTTAAATTATGGCAAAATTATGGCAAAATGACAGAATGCTCATTTTTTAATTAACTCTCCATTTGAGATAAATTAATATATAACCAGCATGGAAGTATTGAAGCAGAAAATTGCATACCATAGACTTTAACATTAAACCGCTTGAATGTTTCTATGTTTCCATTTCTGATGATGATAAATTCATAACGTCCAGTGTCTTTTGTGCTGATGTTCCTGATGGTGAGAGATCCAGTCTGACTGTCCATCTGAAATCTATCATCATCACATTCGGTCATTTTCGTTTCTTTGTGTTGGGTTCTACATAGAGGATCTCCATCACCAGATATCCACTGTATCAGATCATTGTTTTGTATTTCAGTAACATCGGGGAAAAATGTCACAGATTCTCCCTCCATCACTAAACCATTCTTTTCAACTCTTACAGCTGTAAAACACAATGATCCAGTTTAAACTTGATAATCATTGTAAATTGAAAGTTCTTCTCATCCTGTTATAGCACCATTAAGTCAGAATTTCAGAGGGTTTTCATTATGTAGAATTATGAATGATCCTTTCATAGACCTCAGGGGTGTGAATATTTGGAGACCCAAACATCCATACAACATAATCGCCTCGCTGTGTTTCAGTAATATCATTGTGAAGAATGATGAAATCTCTCTCAGTCACTCTTGTCATCATTTCATCCCTTGCAAAATCATTCACATCTGGTAAAAAGTTGAATTAAAGCAATAGCTTTAATATGGTCTGTGATGAAAAATGTTAATGCATCTGAAAATTAATCTTAGCCACTGCATGCAAAGTTGCAGCCTTGTGTGTGTGTGTGTGTGTGTGTGTGTGTGTGTGTGTGTGTGTGTGTGTGTGTGTGTGTGTGTGTGTGTGTGTGTGTGTGTGATAATCTATTCATTATTCAAAAAGACAAATCTCAGTTATTCTTTTAATCACCAAGAGTTTTGCATACATTCAGGCATATAGTTTTTGTCAAATGAAACGGTAAAATGCTCATTAAGTGACTCTAAGGGCAGCTCTGGAGATAAGTTAAGTTCATGTGTTCAATGTTATGTAATGAGACGACAACACACTGAAAACAGAGGGCGTTACTGCAATTTGAGATGTAGATGAATCCGCGCGTCGTCATTGATTTACACATAAACGTATTTAAATAGTATTTTACGGTTTAATACTCACAGACACGAGTCCATATCGCAATTTGATTAAGCGTACTGACATGCTTTTAATATATTTATCCAAAACTTGCTTAATTTCGTGACATTCCACGTTATACAGTAAATTCCAGTCGATTTCGTCCGCGTTAAGCGCATCGCTGAAATCATGTCGCGCTGAATTTATTTCACGGATCCCCTGACTATAAAACACGCCCCACTTTAAGAATACTTGGATTAGAGTACTAGAAAATAGAGTTAAATAATAATAATAATAATAATAAACTCACCATCCACACACAGATTAAAACAGAACAAAGCAAGAAAAAAATGTAAATTCTTCAGCAGTTTGAAAAGATGAAGAGTAAACGTGCTCTCATCGGCTGTTCTGCTCATTGTGAAGATCCTACCAACAAACTAACTGCATTTATTTCATCTAAGTGTCATAAGTCATCTTCTAGACTTCTACTACAAGACAATCCCAAAAGAAAACGAAAATGCACCTGCGTGACACGTGAGTTGTGACGTTGACGGATGTGTCAGTGCTTCTAAATCAAACACCACACACTCTTTAAAAAGTAGGTTATTAGTGAGGACCCTAGTATCCTGACTCAATTTTAAAGAAGGTAACACTTTATTTTAAGGTGTCCTTGTTACATGTTACATGTACTTACTATTATTATTATTATAATAAATTATGCATAATTACATGCAAGTAACCCTAAAGTAACACTAACCATGTAGTAAGTACATATTGTTCATTAAAATTACTCAGTGTATAATTACACTGTAACAAGGACACCTTAAAATAAAAGTGTAACTTTAAAGAATATTTTATGCCAAAATGGTAATATATATCCAGGTAATATGGGGGTCGTCCAGGACAGGTTTGAAAACCATTGTCTTAAATGATTGCATAATTATTTCATGTTTAATGCGTTGTTGCATAATTGTAGCTGCATAATTCTAATTACTTAAAAATAAATCCATAAAATGATCTCATAGTGGGAACTCCTGAAAGGTTCCATATGAAGCATATGACAGAAGAAAGATTCTAAAACGTTTTCTTCAAAGAAAGTAACAAAGAAACTGTATATATAAACACACACACACACACACACACACACATACACACAAGCGCGCACTGGTTTGCTATCCTTGTGGGGACTCTCCATAGACGTAATGGTTTTTATACTGTACAAACCATTTATTCTATTGCACTACACAAACCCTACACATAAACTTCTGTATGATTTATAAGCTTGTTTCCCCATGTTTGACGTGTCTTTGTTTGTCGCAGGAGTATTTGGATACACAAAAGACAGCAGTCAAATTAATTCAGTCGAGTTTAACCTGTTCCAACAACAAAAGAGAAACTACAATCCAGCTAACATTCTCAGAACTTATGTTAAGAACTGGCTAATGTTCTGGCAAGCTTCTCTCAATGTTAAGAACAAACATTCGTCCAGTAACTTTAATATAATGTTTGTTCAAAGTTCTGTGGTCTTTAATAATGATTATACATTATACATTTTTCATGGAATGTTTTCTGTGAAATGTTTTAGTTGGATGCTCATGTAACATTTTTAAAATGTAACTGCTTGTTTCAGAATGTTCAGAGAACAATGTCCCCCCAGAGTTTGCAAAATGATAGAGAGGAATGTTTCCAAAATGTTCCATAACCAAGAAAAAAAAAATAATTCGGTCCCACTTTATATTAGGTGGCCTTAACTACTATGTACTTACATTTAAATTAATCATTTGGTACAATGCACTTATTGTGTACATACATGTTTTTACATTGTACTTATATTTTTAAAAATACCTATATGTAATTACATCTGTAATTAATTTCTGTAATTACATTTATAATTACACTGTTGACCCATCCCTTACAACTTAACCCACCCTTAAACCTACCCATACCACCAAACCTGTCCCTAACCTTACCCGTATCCCACCTCAATAGCAGCAAAAGTGTTTTGCAATACAGTATGAACACAATAAGTACATTGTACTTATTTTTTTGATGTAAGTACATAGTAGTTAAGGCCACCTAATATAAAGTGTGACCAAAAATTCTAAAACATTTAGAAAACTAGATGTTTTGAACATTTGAAACATTCAGAAATACATTTTTCATAACTCAACATGAACATTAGCACAACATTCGCATATTTTTGTTAGATGGGAAGGACTGTTGAAATGTCAGTTGAAACACTAAATGAGAACATCTGTGTGACCACCAAATGTCAGAATTCAAAGTAAGAAATGTTGCAGCGGGGCTGAACCGGAGCATGTAGTGGACTGGAAATTTCACTGAATGCTGCTTTAAAGGTTTTAAGTTAAGATACTAGCAGGCTCATCAAAAACCTCAGTGGTTGCAAACATTCATTTCATAGCAACACATGTAAATTGTATTTGTTGTGGTTCATCTTTTTTAAATTGTATTTTCCCCCTCTGAAACATGACTGATTTTGCAGTGGACACCTTTTAGAAATGATGTTAAATCCATACACACATTGCTGTCTTTTACTGGGACAGTTACAATCAGAATCAGAATCAGAATCAGAATCAGAATTCCTTTATTTATCCCCAAAGGGAAATTCCTTATTTGTTACACCAAACACAATTCCCGACCAAAAAGCAAAAAGAAATAGCAAATAAAAATAATTTAAATATAATAAATATCAATGTACAATATCTGAGTAAATATCTAAAAGTACACATCCCTAAAATCCTCCAAAAGAAACATATTTGCCACTGTAAACACCTTTACATAGTAAAGGGCATAGTATACAAAAGGCCATACAAAACAATGTAATACCATATACAATGTTATGTAACAGTTACGATTCAGAGTTCAATAGTTTAATTGCGACAGGCAGGAATGATTTCCTGTGTCTCTCGGTTGTGCAACGAGGAAGTAAAAATCTGTTACTGAAGGAACTCTTATAGCTGGTCAGCACATTGTAGAGAGGGTGAGCGGGAAAGTCCCGTATAGTCTTTATTTTGGACAATATCCTCCTCTCGGACACCTCTGTTAGAGAGTCCAGTTCCTCTCCCACAACATGTCCTGCCTTCTTAATGATTCTGTTTAGTCTGTTAATGTCCATCACCCTTAAACTGCTGCCCCAACAGACAGCAGCATACATGATGGCACTAGCCACCACAGACTCATAGAACATTCTCAGCATCGTCCTACAGATATTGAAGGACCTCAGCTGCCTCAGAAAATATAGGCGACTCTGGCCCTTCCTATAGACAGTGTCCACGTTCTTGCACCAATTCAATTTGTGGTCCAGGTACACCCCTAAATACTTGTACTCCTCCACCATCTCCACACTGACCCCTTTGATACTGGTAGGGGTCACTGGAGCCTTCAACCTCCTCAGATCCACCATCAGTTCCTTTGTCTTTGCCACATTGAGTTGTAGATGGTTACTGTCGCTCCAAGTGACAAAGTTATTCACCACAGCCCTATACTCACTCTCGTCATCACCAGTAATACATCCAACCACAACAGAGTCATCAGAAAATTTTTGAAGATGGCAGGTCTCTGTGCAGTAGTTAAAATCTGTGGTATAGATGGTGAAAAAAAAGGGAGAGAGAACGGTCCCTTGTGGAGCCCCGGTGTTACTGATTATTTCGTCTGACCTACAGCTCCCTAGGCGTACATACTGTGGTCTGCCAGTCAAATAGTCCACCACCCAGGACACTAGTGGGGCATCCACCTGCATTGATGTCAACTTCTCAGCCAACAGAGCCGGCCTAATGGTGTCAAAAGCACTTGAAAAATCAAAAAACATGATTCTCACAGTGCTTGCCTGCTTGTCCAGGTGGGTGTAGACTCTGTTGAGCAGATAGATAATGGCATCCTCCACTCCGAGACGGGGCTGGTAGGCGAACTGAAGGGGATCCCGAAGTGGTTGAACCATGGGCCGAAGCTGTTCTAAAATCAGTCTTTCCAGGGTCTTCATTATATGTGATGTCATAGCCCACATCAGCATTGCAAATGCACTCCTTCACCGTGATGTGAGCTGGATTACACCACCGATTATTCACAAACACGGCAAGCCCCCCACCTTTGCGCTTACCGCTCCTGGTGCAGTCCCTGTCCGCACGGACCATGTGGAATCCCTTAACTGTTACGTTGCCATCAGTTACACTCTGTGCTCTCTAGGGGGCAGCATTTAACTTCCTTTACATCATTTAATCTATCAGCAGAGTCGAGAAGAGGACTTTATTCATATGTACATGTACAGTGAATTGCTCCTCTGGGAATCTCAGTAGAGCTCATTGCACATTACAACAGCTGTAATTATGGAAAGTGGCATATTCTGAATTGCTACAGTGCTGTACAGTGGCATTTCAGGTTACAATTGTTGTCATTATGTGTCAATTGTTACATTGTTGTCATTATGTGCAATCATCGTTTTAGATCTTGATCCAAGTGTGCCACAGGTGGCAATTAAATACATATTTTAAAAGCAAAGAAAGTATCTTAAAAGCACATTTTAGTTCATATTCATGGTGTCCCACAACAGCACAGAGTACACTTAGCCTAGATTTTCTTAAGATTATCTTAATAAGTACTAAATTATTATTATTATTATTTTTGTATATTAAGTAAAAAATTAGTGTGTGAAAATAGAGCACTTTAAGTGCTCTAATTCCCAAAAATAAGTGATTTGAAACTTTTTGTCATAATACCAGAAAGGAGCCCAGCAGTGTGATCGTGTAAGCACAAGCTCACATACACCATAAAAATGTAAAGAAGCTGAGGGTGTTTACATACTGAAAAAAAGACAGTTCACAGTTACACAATATATCTTACCATACTCTGAAAAGAGTAAAGAATCTTGTATCAACATAATGCATCGCTACATCCTGAATCTGAACCATTTTAATAAAAAAAAAGCATTCATTAAATAAACAAATGCAGTTGAATCTACTTGAAAAGTTTATTTATTTATTTACTGGCATGCCAGTTCTTGCCTTTTTCCCCATGGTTGTTTACATCTTCTGTGGTAAATAAAAACCTACAACTACAGCTACAGTAACACCCATAGAGTAACAGCTATTGCCATTATGAGACATGAACACTTGTAATGCATGGAAAATAGTTATCAAATACAGTGTCAAATTTAAAATAAATAATCATGATTATGGAAATGTAATTTAACATTTAGGTTTCAACTAAGCAGGTGGTTATTTATTCTAGGGGACATAAAAGAAAATACTTTGGGAGCCAAAGATATGTTGGGAGCCAAAAAATATTGGACCCCATTAACTTCCACTGTATGGAAAAAAAGTATCTTCAAAGTATCTTCTTTTATTGTTCCCCAGAAGAAAGTAAGCCATATAGGTTTGGGATGGCAGATTTAAAAAAAATCAGTCCAGTACATAGAAACATAGAAACTTTATTTTTGATTAAATGAAACCAGTTACACCGATATATACAAAATTAACTGAAATGTAATACAAGAATGCCATAGTACAGTTGTTTAGTGTTTATAAAGCACACAATAATGATGATGAAGTCATGTTTCAACACTTGCTGATCTTCTAGGTGGTTTTACTAGCTGGTTGCTTTCAGTAGGTCTGCCAGGTGAATATCATTCATGTCTAGAGTACAAACCTTGACTGTAAAGGTAACTAGTAACTACATATAGTTATAGTGATGCTTGCCTTAAACAGACTGAGCTGTCTGGGTCCTGAATACTAAACGCAGCATAAATTTCCTCGTCCTGAGGAAACTCTGCATCAAACATGTGCAAGAGTTCAGGCTCTGAGTCTGGGTTCAACCTATAGAAGAAAATAGAACCAGCCTCCCGGTCCAGGAGCACACCGAGTTTTCTGGTGGACTCTGTTTCAAGTGGTTTAGTTAGTGATTCAGTCTTTTTGTCATGTGCCACACATACGTTTTTTGAGCAGCATAAACACCACGACATCTTATTGCGTCCCAGACGTACGGTGTCATTCGCACCCTTCCTCTTGATTCCCTTACAGGCCACACCCATGTGCACACCTGTCCCGATCACATCCGCCGTAAAGAAGCAGCGTCCTGACAGCGGCTGGCAGCACAGGACCTGGTTGCACTTGTCAAATCTTTCATCATTAGCAGGAAGCTGTTGCTTCTCTCTCTTACGGACAGCTACTGTGTTGTCCTCGTTCAGATAGAGGTATTCGTTAGCCGTCTGAGGGTCAAAGGTGAGCATGACAGCATCTATAACAAAGTGAGATTTTTCAGAAAATGTCAGATTAAATATCTACAAGTAGCATTAGCAGCATTTTGAGTGTAAGTGACGTAAAATACTTGATGTAAGTCACATGCAATATTCCATTTAAAGCTACTTTAAACAGCATTTTGGTAATTCTTTCATTATTTTAAAGAGGGCAGGTTTTTATGAACTCATGTAAATTAGAGATACACAGTTTTTGCACTTAAATAACATATCTGTCACACCACAAGTCCTTTTAAAATGACATGGAAAAAGGTGTTAACATGGTGAAGCAGTTACAGTGTCTACAAATGGACATTCATTTTAACCTACAGTTTTTATGTTGACCCATGTTTAAACTCACATTTGTACAGTCCTGGTTGGTGATTGCAGACTCCTCCAGTGTAAATTCTAGTTAGAGTTAGAGTTAGAGCCAGAGTTAGGGCTAGTATGGGTAAATATGTTAAGACTAGTATCACACTATTGCACATTTATTGAAGCACATTTTCATGGGATCCAGTGATGTTCATTCCATTCTTCCGCATGAATCAATACCAGATAAAAGCTACATACCTCAGTAAGGGCCGCTTATCCTTCAGTATACAAACTTTCTTTTCTATGATGTTTCCAAAGTCATTATACTGCAGGTCCAGTTCTCTCAGACTGGGTTTCAAAGACGACAGCAGCTTCAAAACTCCTTCTTTAATTCGACAGCCTGAAAGTCTATAAAGCAAAATCAGATTTTGCTTAGATCAACCGGCCAAGGAATGACACTCGAATGACACTCGTTTTCCTATTTCAGGGACCAAGCAGCATAGCTGGTTGGTTTCTGTACATTATATATTCACGCATTTAGCAAATGATTTTGCATTCAAGCTATACATTTTTTAAAACAGTACAAGTGATCCCTGAGAAGCAAACCTCTTCTGAGTTAAAATATTTTCACAAAGCCACCCTGAGATTTTAAGTTAATATTTCAGTTATTGGTAACACTTTACAATAAGGTGTCATTTGTTAAAATTAGTTAATGTATTAACTTACATGAACAAACAATGAACAATGCATTTATTACATTATTTATTTATCTTTGTTAATGTTAGTTAATGAAACAGTTGTTCATTGTTTAGTTCATGTTAGTTCACAGAGCATTAACTAATGTAATCAAACAAAACTTGTGATTTTAATAATGCATTAGTAAATGCTGAAATTAACAATAACTAAAATTCATAAATGCTGTAGAAGTATTGTTCATTCTTAGTTTATGTTTACTTAAGTTGTTAACTAATGAAACTTATTGTAAAGTGTTACCCAGTTATTTAACAACGGTTTATTTAACTCACCTCTCAGGACTCTGATGTTTGCAGTTAGTTTTACTTACTTCAGAACTTCAAGATGACACTTAGTGCTTCGCAGCCCAGCCAAGAGGATTTTTACTCCTTCGTCTTCTAGATGATTGTCACTGAGATCCAGGATTTTCAGATTCACATTTGATCCTGAAAGCACATCCTTGATCGGCTCCATGTCCTGACTACGGAGGTTGTTGTGGCTGAGGTTCAGCATCTGAATCTGGCATTTGGGATCACAGAAGGCCCTAGAAAGTTGCTTCAGTGCAGACAGTCCCAGACTATTGTGGCTCAGATCAAGATGAGTCAGGTGAGAGTTTAGTGAGGTCAGGAAAGGCACCAGGATATCACAGTGTTTCTCGGTAAAGCCGCTTCCTTTGAGCCTGTCAATTTTGCATTTAAACTCTGTTAGACTAAACTTTGATTGGGAATATTTTGAGTCACTTTATGAAGATGTTTACAGACAGTGTTGGGGAAAGTCACTTTTAAAAGTAATGTGTTACAGAATGCGTTATGTTTTAAAGTAATACATTATGTAACTTTTGCGTTACTTTTTGTCACCTGAGCTGGGCTTGTTTATTTGTTTTTTAATAAAAAAAACCCCACAAGTTATATTTTTGGCAACTGTGAGGACATTTTCACACCAAAAGTGAAATGAATAAGCATCAGGCTAAAAGAAATGCCTCCGTCTCTCCACTTACTCCCAATTTCTCTCAACATGGGGACAGGAGAGCTGTCAGTGAATAAATGAGAAAACTTATGTTACTTATTTGAAAAAGTAACTCTGATATTTCATTGTAAATTTAAAGTGGAAGTGAAGCAGTCGGTTAAATTTACATTATGTAGTAAAGTGATTTCCACAGAAAAAAAAGGATGTTTCATTATAGCTTTTGGAGCAAGGACGCCGCCATCTTGCAGTACCACAGCGTGTGACATCACAGGGTTGGTTCGCTCCGATAGCCAGTGAAGTAATATAAGCATTTATTTACATTTTGAACACACACATGTTATTTTAACACACAAATAATTTGGTTTTCACCATAATTTGGATGAATATTCAACATCAAACTGTCTATATGCTAAGTTTTGATCGTGGTATCCCAAACATTGTTTTCATAATGCGAGGCGCAACGTGATGTAAACTGTCACGAATCCTGTCCATGAACTTCCATTCACCCTCCACCAGAGGTCACTTGCTCACCACATGGACTCTTACACTGCACAGATCGTTACACTTACACTGAACTTCAGTTCCCACAATCCATTGCACTCATTACACTCAGCTGCAGCCAATCACACGCTTACACCCGAGTCTGATCACACAGCTGATTCCCATTTCACCCCCTACTTAAGCCATGGACTTTCTCTGCCTCACGGCTGAGTATTGTATGCATTTATCACTGTTCTAGTTGTTAGCTACTCCACAGAGCCCTGTTAGTTTCCCAGTCTTGCCTGTTTCGGATTGTGTTTTCCCCTGCCTGGACTATTGCTTACGGTTTGGATTACCTCTCTCGTCTAGCCCCTCTGGAGACTGTTCTGGAGACCGATCGTCGACCCACGCTTGTCCTAGGATTACTCTGTCTTGTCCCTGCCATACCTGTTTGCCATTGTTTTGACCCTGCCTGTTATGACCACGTCTCTAATCAATAAAAGCTTGCACATGGATCCGCACGTCTCACGTCTTGTCAGCCTCGTTACAGAATACTCGGCCCGATGAGGATCCAGCGGCTTTTCTACGGAACCCTGGCAAGGTATGGACCCTTTCGACCAGCTGCTCGACCTGAGACAAGGGAATTCATCTATTGAGGATTACGTCACTCAATTCTGTGAGTTATATGACAAAGTACCATTTGATGAAGTTGTTTTAAAAGACATTTTTCGTTTTGGACTAAATGAACCCGTAAAGTCATGGTTACCTGAAGGAAAATTTAATGTTCGTTTAAGGGATTTTATGGACTATGCTTTGCGGTGTGCTGGCTCTTTGTTTACTGTGGGTGTCGCTGAAGAGGAACGCGACGCCGCGTCTGTGACTAAAATGTCAGACGTACCAGCGTGCACTCACGAAATGGCAGCGACACCGGAGCCTGTTCACAAAATGGCGGCCACAACAACACCCCGTCATGTCATTGCTGCCATTCATGAGCCAAGTCAAGTCACAGTCAATCTACATGAGCCAAGTCAAGTCTCAGTTGATGTTAAAGAGCCAAGTCACAGTCAATCTACATGAGTCGAGTCAAGTCAAGCCACAGTTGATCTTAAAGAACCAGGTCAAGTCGCAGCTGATCTTCTCGAGTTAAACCAAGTCGCAGCTGATATTCATGAGCTAAGCCAAGTCGCAGCTGATCTTTATGAGCTAAGCCAAGTTGCAGCTGATCTTTACGAGTCAAGCCAAGTCTCAGCTGATCTCCAAAAGTCAAGTCACGTCACAGCTGCTCGTCCAGAGTCACAGCAGCACGTCACAGCTGCTCGTCCAGAGTCACAGCAGCACGTCACAGCTGCTCGTCCAGAGTCACAGCAGCACGTCACAGCTGCTCGTCCAGAGTCACAGCAGCACGTCACAGCTGCTCGTCCAGAGTCACAGCAGCACGTCACAGCTGCTCGTCCAGAGTCACAGCAGCACGTCACAGCTGCTCGTCCAGAGTCACAGCAGCACGTCACAGCTGCTCGTCCAGAGTCACAGCAGCACGTCACAGCTGACCTTCCAGAGTCGGGTCACGTCCGGGCTGACTTTCCCAGATCATCAAGGTCAGTCTTCCATTATCCCAGTCTGATATCCAGTGTGAGGGATTCACCGCTGGTGTATGCACGCGCAGCTGGTATCCCCAAACCTACTCACTCTAGCCCTCCTGTTCCTGAACTGATTCCCCTGTCTGAAGTGCTTCCCATGATGGGGATCGTTTTATGCTGTGTTTGGGTGGCGTACACCACCGCAGCACTGTCTGAGGTGGCGGCAGCTGCCACATCTTCTCCAGAGGTGGTGGCACATGCTGCAGAACCTCCAGAAGCGGCAGGGCTCACCTTAGCCCCTTGTATGGTGGTGGCGCCCAGTAATGTACTCTCAACCTGTTGCATTGCGGTCGAAGAGACCGTTACTAAACTCTCCCTGTGTCCTGAGTTTACTGCTGTAGAACCTCCAGAGGTGGCGGCAACTGCTGCAGAACCTCGGTATCAGCGGTATCTGTCAATGAACTCTCGTTCTGTCCTGTCACGGCTATGGAGGCCGTCAATGAACTCTCGTTCTGTCCTGTCACAACTATGGAGACTAATTGCGAACTTCCTGTGTTCCCTGCCTCGGTCCTTGGGTCCGTGCATGTTCTCTCTTCTTTTTGTCTCAGTTCTCCCTAGGTCCCAGGCTCTGCTGTGGGTTCCTGATCAACCCTAGTGGGCTCCTGCTCTGTCTGTGCCGCCATGGTGGTCTGCTGTCTGGCTCTGGTGGTCTTCTGCTCCGCCCTGGTGGGCTCCTGCTCTATCTGCACCGCCGTGGAGATTTTCTGCCCTGTCTGCTCTGCCCTGGTGGGCTCCAGTCCCGTCGACTCTCGGCTATGTCACGAATCCTGCCTCTCTGCCTCACGGCCGAGTATTGTATGCATTTATCACTGTTCTAGTTGTTAGCTACTCTACAGAGCCCTGTTAGTTTCCTAGTCTTGCCTTGTCTTGCCTGTTTCAGATTGTGTTTTCCCCTGCCTGTACTATTGCTTACGGTTTGGATTACCTCTCTCGTCTAGCCCCTCTGGAGACTGTTCGCCGATCGTCGACCCACGCTTGTCCTAGGATTACTCTTTGTCTTGTCCCTGCCATACCTGTTTGCCATTGTTTCGACCCTGCCTGTTATGACCATCTCTAATCAATAAAAGCTTGCACATGGATCCGCACATCTCACGTCTTGTCAGCCTCGTTACATAAACAAACAATGCTTCATACAATATCAGTCATGTCGCATTTTATTATGTCAGACCATTCAGACATATTTGCGTTACATTGACTGGTTCACCAGTTGTATGTATCATATTTTATGTTCACCTGCGAAAACAATTACGTTAGCTTTCCTGCTGTTAATAGGACTTAAGTGTTTAACTAATCACCTATCTGAATGATCAGGCCAGTGCTGCTTCCTCAAAGGTTATCGGTAACACTTTATAATAACTGCATGCTATGAATTATTAGGTAAGCACTAGTAAATAGTTAGTTCATCTTTTATAAAGCATTGTCCCAACATTAATAGTCTTTAGTAAGCAGTTTATAAATATAGCTATAAATGCATCATTCTTGATTTATAAGCATATCTAGACTATTAAAAATGAGATTTAAAGGCTCCGTTATCTTCCTAACAAAAAAATAAATAAACAAACACAACACAGACAGATACAAAACTCAGAAATATTTATTTCAAGATGCAAACAAAAAAAAAAAAGGACACTGTACAACTGTACACTTGAATTTTTTTTTTAATGAATTTGCAGAGGTTTATTTTAAATTTTATCAAGTGTACAGTTTCATTTTTTGCATCTTGGAAAAACATATTTCTGTGTTCTGCATCCCTCTATGTTGTGTTTAACTGTTCTATTTGGGAGATAAATGAGCCTTTAAATTTTCTTTGTAAATAAGGTATGAATAGTCCTCACTTTAGATGATCTTACAAAAATAGATGGCTGGCAACAACTAAATGTTTTATAACTACCTGACTTAATCATGAATTACAGCAGGAATATGTGTTAAAGCATTTATTAACACACTGAGCAACTATTATGTGTCTAAAGGATAAGATTTATAAATGTACATTTAAATAATTTATTAATCATTTACTTACACTTTCTAAATGATCTAATGAACCACTGACAACTCCTTAATAACTGGTTTGTAAATAAATTCATTGTTAATAAAGTATGAAAATCCAATTTTTAAACATTATAGATATGCTCAAGAACAAAACATTTATAGCTGTATTTATAAACTGCTAACTAATGACTATTAATGTTGGAACAATGCTTTATAAATGATGAATAGACTATTTACTAATGCTTAACTAATGATTCATGTGCAGTTATTATAAAGTGTTACCGGTTTATTGTTATCATTTGTTATCACTTGCCTTGTCAGTTTAAATAATAAAGTGTTTTAAGCCATGCAAGCATGAGACAGCATACAATAGATTTCAGTGCGGTACTTACACACTGTGATAGACCTTTTCTGAAAGAGATTTAAATGCGGTATTCATGCGTTGTGACAGATAATTTCTGTTCGCGCCGGCGGTGCCGCACACACACAAAAAGCCACAGCTCGGCTCGGACAGCACGTGAATACCAAATTGAGCTTTCTTTCGTGCCTTCATCGGCAAATGCACACAAAAGCACGTCGGAATGACAGTCTTGAGGAGTATCCACGTAAACGAGCACTGTTTACGATCCGCACTTTACCCCAAACCAGCAGGTTCACACTACTTCAACCCCCAACAGTATTACTGCTCGGTCCCATCGCCATATCGGCTCACATGCAGTGTTGGGGAAAGTTACTTTTAAAAGTAATGCATTACAATATTGCGTTACTCCCTAAAAAAGTAACTAATTACATTACTTAGCTACTTTTTATGGAAAGTAATGCGTTACGTTACTTTTGCGTTACTTTTTAAATATGAGCAGGGCTTGATTGTTTTTAATACAATAAGTTCTATTTATAGCAAATGTAAAAGCCCTTTCACACCAAAAAGTGTAATAAACCTCAGGCTGAAGGAAAAGTAAATTCACGTCTGTACAGTAGAACACAGGAGAAGAGGGTTCAACACTCTTCAGCACTAAAAAAAACAATGAAGCACAATTGTTAGTTTATCTGAGGTAATTTTTGCTTATTAGTATGGTTGAACTGGATCATCACAGGTCAGCAGCAAAGACATTGGTTAATAAAATGGGATTAGATACATTCGTGTTGTTTAACATATTTAATTATTTCAGGTTTGCGTCATATTCTGAGTTTGCATTTCACTGAGTCAGCCCTTTCATTTTAATTCATTTTGATGAATACTAAATCTATTTTTTGCAAATGGGATGCATTAATGCACATTCACATTTAGTCTAGAACTACAGTAACATCATGTTCACACAGCAAACTGTCAGTCAATAAATAGGAAAAAAGTAACTGCCGTTACTTTTTTGAAAAAGTAACTCAGATATTTTCTTGTAAAATAAGAAGTAATGCGTTACCTTACTAGTTACTTGAAAAAACTAATATTATTACATAACTCGCGTTACTTGTAATGCGTTACTCCCAACACTGCTCACATGCATAGACAACTGAACTTATTATGGACACAACAGTGCTTTCAAGTTCATCTTCCTCCATTTCAAAACAAGCGTACGTTCAAAATGTAAAGAAATGCTTATATTACTTCACTGGCAATTGGAGCGAACCAACCCCGTGAAGTCACACGCTGTGGTACTGCAAGATGGTGGCGCCCTTGCTCCAAAAGCTATAACAAAACAACCTTTTTTCTTTAAAATGGTTACATTAATCATGTTTGTTATATATTTTTTTTACTAAAGTGGAAGTTATTTTCCTAAATAATGTAAACTTGACTGACTGCTTAATTTCTACTTTAACAACAATGCGTTACTTTACTAGTTGCTTGAAAAAAGTAGTAATTATGTAACTCACGTTACTTGTAATGTTTTACCCCCAACACTTTTTACAGATGTTTTCATAATACTTACATTGCCTTTCTGAAGCATATAATGGCTGGAGAGAATCTCTGAAATCCTTCTAAAGTGATGTTGAATTTCCTGAGGACAAACTCATCATGGTCTGTATCTGACATCACAAACCGGAAAGCCAGAAGCGTGCACTGGAACAGTGTGAGGGGCTTTTTGGTCCGTGAGCATTCGGGAATCTGCAAAAAAGACCTGTCCTTGAGCTCCACGATGCAACGAACAAGACTAAAGCATCTCTCAGGGGACAGAACTTTCCTCCTCAAAGACTTAATGTACTTGGTCACTTTTTTGTGATCTTCTAAACTACTGTCTTCCAGTCGAGGCAGGAATCCTTCGAGTAAACGTCTGCTGGAATCACAAGAAATTCCGAAGAGAAAACAGTTAAAAAGATCCAAGTGTTCATGTTTCCTTTCCACAGCCACATCAATCACGCTTTTGAGAAAATCAGACAAATTAGACTTTTGCCCCTTTTTCGCTTTAGTTAATCCCAGTGAGTCTTGATTTCCTGATAGAAATTCATGAAAAACAAATAAGGCTGCAAAGAATTCCTGGACACTGAGATGGACAAAGCTGAAAAATTTAGTTCTGTTATATCCAAACTTGCACTCATGGACACAAGTAATGATACCAGGATTTCGAAGAGCTTCATCAGGAGTGATATAATATTTTCTCAAGTCTTCTTTACTGAAGATGGTGTTCTGTTCCTTCAGTTTCCCGTATGCCAACGCAGCCAGCTTCTTAATCAGTTCTTTGTGCTGTATGAGAGCATCTTCTTGTGACACAGTTTTCCCTTGATATTTGTTGTGGCTTAACCAAGTCTGAATGAGCAGATAGTGGATATACATTTCTGTCTGATTCGAGGGCATGTCCTTGTCTTTATTTTGACTTTTAATGATGGTTTTCAGAACAACTGATGAAATCCAACAAAAGAGGGGTATGTGGCACAATATCCACAGGCTCTTATGGGACTTCAGGTGACAGGTGACTGTTTGGGTTAGATCTTGATCCTCAAACTGCCTCGTGAAGTACTCCTCCTTTTGTTCATCTGTGAATCCTCTGATCTGCGTGACATATCCTTGTCTGAAGATCTCAGATGGAAGCTGTTCAGCTGCCACGGGCCGGCTGGTGATCCACAGGTGTGCGGATGGAAGCAGTTTTCCTCTTAGAAGGTTTGCTAGGAGGACATCCAGTGTGGCTTTTTTAGTAACATCTGACAAAATGCTGGTTTGAAAGCGCAATTCATTTTTATATTCATCCAGACCATCTAAGATGAACAGAACTTTTCTATCACAAATCCAGTCAGAGATCAGTCTCACCTCTTTGAATTCTGGGTAAAAGGCACAAAGCAGGTCAAAAAGACTCTGTATTTCTCCCTCACACAAGTTCAACTCTCGGAATGGGAGCAGAAAAACAAGCTCTAGATCTTGATTGGCTTTTCCGCTTGCCCAGTCGTGGACAAACTTCTGCACAGTGACCGTTTTCCCGATTCCGGCAATTCCTTTTGTTAAAACGATCTTCATGGTTTTATTTTCATCCAGGGGTGGTTTAAGAATGTCATTGTAGTTTATGACTGTCTGCGCTGATGTGCTTAAATCATTCGTCGTCTCAATCTGCCAGATCTCGTGTTCTTTATTGATGGGGTCTGACTCATCATTGATGATGAACAGCTGTGTGTAGATCTTATTTAGAGAGACTGACTGTTGTAAGCTTCCCTCCAAAATCCTCTCAGAATCCTTCATCATTCTTGATTTCATCTTATTCTTTACATTTGGAAAAATTTCTAAAAATTAGGACAAATTTAGAAAGTCATGTTATTAACAGGACAGGAGAATCCACTGATGAATGAATAGTTTTATGCAGTAAGTGTTTTGACATGTCTTTTGTGGCTCTCACCATTTTTGTTTATTGAAGTAGAGTGAGACAGCTGTGAGACCTGACAGGAACAAACAAACAAACAAAAATAAAAACAATATACATCAATACAACAGTATATATATATATATAATACACACTTCAACCATATCTTAAATGAGCAACTCAGCAAAATGTACAATATTACAGTATTTTAATAATCAGACACTTACCACATGTAGGTTTACTATAACATCACCATCTATTTTGGATCCTAGTATGTTTGGAGCAACTAATGTGCCACCGTTCTTCTGGTCAATTCTTAAGTCTTGATGATACTGGTCTGAATTTTGAATTGATGGTCGTCTGAGTGATGTAGAACTATTATTATTATGATGTTGTGGAATGTGGTTATGCTGTTGAAGTGCCACGTTTCCAGATTGTGTTTGAATGCTGTTACCATCTGTTTAAAAAATAAATACATAACCAAAACAGTGCAAATGTTACAGTAAAGCTTATTGAAGATTGAGTATTTTCTAATAACAAAATAAATTGGAAATATTTTCCTACTTTCGCTCCGTTTCCTCTTGAAGAACATATCTAATGTTTTTTTCTTTTCAGATTTATTCTCTTTCGGAGGGTCTTCAAACTTCCTGGTTGTTCCACTATGTTAAGATCAACAGTTCATGATACATTTTTATGTTTTAGATTTTTTATGTTTATATTTATAAGCAAACATATACACTACCATTCAAAAGGCTGGAATCTTTAAAAAGCTTTTAATGTTTTTGAAAGAGTCTTTTATGCTCACCTAGGCTGCATGTGATCAAAATAAAGATATAAATATACTTACATAGTATATAAATATATATATATATATATATATATATATATATATATATATATATATATATATATATATATATATATATATATATATATATAAGTATAAGTATATACTCCACTGTGTGGAGACGTGCTGAAATCGAGTTTGGTCTCGTACTGTATCGCGTCCCTTGTCAGTATCGGGTGCTTGCTTGGCCATTTGAAATGTTTTTAGCTTTATTTTTTGTTTTCATTTAAATGTTTAGTTTTGAAATGTTGTTGTATGCATTTATCATTTTTATTTAATTTCTTTATTTTCTTAAATGTGTGTGTGTGTGTGTGTGTGTGTGTGTAATATTTATAGAGTTTTAACTTAGTTTTAGTTACTTTTTCTTATTTGTAAGTCGCTTTGGATAAAAGTGTCTGCTAAATGACTAAAAGTAAAAAAAGTAAAAGTAGACTAAATATATTTTTTTAATGGAAACTGTCATACTTTTTTTTTCTGGATTCTTTAATGCATAAAAAGGTAGAAAAGAACAGCATTTACTGAACAGAAATATTTTGTAACATTATAAAGGTCTTTACAGTCACATTTGATCAACCGAATATATCTTTGCTGAATTAATACTATTATATTTATATGTATTAATTCTTTCGTACCCCAAACTTTTGAATCGTAGTGCATCACAAAAATATTAAGCAGCAAGAAATGTTTTCGACATTTTAATAATAAGAAATGGTAATTGAGCACCAAATCAGCATATTAGAATGTTTTGTAATATGTTCTTTGACCAAACACAACATATCGGGCCTTTTGAAAGGAGGGGCTTCTTATAAACCGGAACTAAACAGAGTGTTACAGACAAACAGGGAAGGCAACAATGTACAATATGTATAACAAAAAAAAGCATGTATCTTTTGAAAATTCAATAATGAAAAAGTACCCCAAAAAACTTTGTAAAATTGCATAATATGGCATCTTTAATTAAAAAAAAAAAAATAAGCTGAAAATGAATAAAAACTCTTTGAAAATAAATTAAATAAGAAAGAAAGAAAGAGAAAGAAAGAAAGAAAGAAAGAAGGTGCTTACTTAAACATTTTACGAGTTTCGAAAACAATTTCTCCCATCACTAATTTACCATCGGATGCCATAACTATACAATCACTGTTATATAGGCCTAGCTACGTTTTAAATAGCCAACTTTAAAAGTTCTATATTGGCCATATAATGACATCACCAGCCTGCCTGCACATTTGAACCTAACAATTATACATCACTGTCCTATACAGTATTACCTGTGCCGGCGCTTGATCGGCTTCTTCTTCCCAGTCATATCTTTCATGTTGTTTGTGTTCGTGCGCTCCATCACGGAACATTCGTTTGTGTGTGTATTTCTGGCTTTAACCTAAACTGTAAAAACGAAAGCGCGTTAACAGCGGCACGCGTCGAGCGGGAGGTCGAAGAAAAAACTGTCCTGTCTGTGCCTGCGGGCACGACACCTGCGCTTTAGGCTACGTGTCCTGTGATACACGATTGAAAGAGAGGTTGACACGCTTGATTGGTGGATTCAAATGTCCATCTACATTTCTAACCAATTGACACTCAAAAAAACCTCATCACCTTGTGCATACTTCTGGGGCACGTTCAAGCTCAAACCCGTGCGCAACGTTTTGCTACGGATTCCGGGTTGAACGATATGTTTCCTGGAAACGGTGTGCAAAGGTGTGCAACGGGGTTTGAGACAAAGAAGCAAAGAAAGTATACTGACAAGAAGTGAAAGCCAATAGAACGTTCCATTGCAACAGCGGCGCCCAGCAGCAGCCCTGGCTTCCGCCATTTGTGGTGAAAGCGACTCGGAATTTCACTATAGATTCTAGATGTTGCGATGGCAAATATCAGCTGATTTGTTTAAAAAAACCGTACATTAAAGCTGAAATTCAACCTGAATGATGACAATAACGTACAATCACTAGACTAGTGATCATCAAATCCTTTTAACAGTTTATTTTACAGACTTTATTTTAAAGTCCCTTTTTTCACAAAACCTCTCTAGAAACCATATAAGTTTCGATTGTAAATATTTTAAGTTAAAGTGTTAGCATTATAAACACTGAATTAATACCAACAAATTAAATTAAATTTACAGAAAAATTAGGAATGTTGGACAATAAATATATAACAGGAATATAGCTTTGCAGTATTATCTTATATTATGTCCGTTAAAGGAAGACCGTAAACAAAAACTTTGTTTAAAAAAAAAAAAACACACACACACGCATAACAGCCCTTCTCCAAAATTGTTTAATTATTAATTATGACAGACACAGCAACGCATCATGTTCTAATCTAGAACAATCATGCTTGTAGTGTGTTCCAGGGGATTAAATCATACAATATTTCAGACCTAGTAGAGTAATAGTAAATAATAATATAGCAAGTAATTGTAAATGTGTTAAGTTGCATAAGCTCATTATAACTTAGTATCATATCAATACAAATCATTATTATGGTTTCTATGGCTAGGATCTGCAGTTCCTAAAAGGATTTAAGTTTACAACTAGACTACAAAAACAGGTAAAAGTTAGCAGCTGCATAAAACAGCGCTACGTCCCACTTCAAAACACAACATTGTTACACTTTTGTGAATAATTACCTGTCAGGGTCTTTGGGAAAACGATGAAAGGCAAGGATTTTTACTGTTACAACATCTAAGATGGTGCCTGGTTTTGTTGGCAGCTCTGTTGTTTAAAGATTAATCAGCTCTTTCTCAAGTCTGGGCAGGAAAATTAAATGGTTAGTTCACCCAAAAATGAAAATTAGCCCATTATTTACTCACCCTCAAGGCATTCTAGATGTATATGACTTCCTCCTTTCAGACGAATCCAATCAAGGTTATATTGAAAATAGTCCTGGCTCTTCCAAGGTCTATTATGGCAATGGGCGGGTGTTTCTTGTTAATAGTCCAAAACAAGTCCAATAAGTGCATCCATCCATAATAAAAAGTGCATCACACAGCTCCAGGGGGTGAATAAAGGTCTCCTGTAGCGAATCGATGTGTTTTTGTAAGAAAAATATCAATATTTATAACGTAATAATCACTTTTCGCACTTTTTATGGATGGATGCGCTTATTGGACTGTTGACAAGAAACATCTGCCCATTGCCATAATAGAGCTTGGAAGTGCCTGGATAATTTTTAATATAACTCTGATTGGATTCATCTGAAATTATTTGCCTATAATAATAATAATAATAATGATAATATTTGTCAGTCCTCTGACGTGTGTGTCATGTGTTCCCGCCTCTTGTTTCCTTATTTGTTCTTGTTCCTGTCCTTGTTAAGTGTGATTATTAGTTAAGTCTTGTCCAGCCGTGTTTTAGTTATTATCTGTGATTGTCATGTGTATTTAATTCCTGCCTGTTTAGTTAGTTTTCGTCTGGTCTACTCGTTATTCCCGGTGTTCCTGTCTGCTTCAACCTTGCCTTGTCTTGCCCTGCCCTGATGTCATGATTAAAGACTATTATTTTGCAGTTTATCCTCGTCTGCGTGTTCCTCGTTCCTCCCTGCTGTGTGCACCGTGACAATAGTTCTGTTTGGTTGGATGAGTACGGTAGTTTCCAGCCTCACGTCCTTTATGAATGGCATGGCTTTAGCTTTGGAGTGATGGTGGCATGCACGCTGAATAGATAACGCCAAGTGGCTGTGATTTATTTTTATTGGTTATATTGGCTGTAACACTTTTTAAATGCATGATATTTTGTAATCATTTGCGTTAAAATATTTTGTGCAGACGGCAATGATGGTTTGTCTGTTGTTGTTGTTGTTGGTTGTCTGTAGTTTGTCTGAAGAAGAACTGTTGTTGTAGCTGGTGCTGTGTGATTTAAGTGTATGTTTGTTTTATATTGTGCTGTATTTAAATGAATTGAAATGAGTATTTTTGTATTTATATGTGTTATTAGATGTGTTATAATCGTAATAATCGTTATAATTCGTTAAATGTAAGTTTTATTTTATTTTTTTTTTATGTAAAGACAAAACGGCCAGTGCCAGACATTGAGCTGATCATAGCCTATGTTTGATCAATTTAGCCTTCTCAAATCATCACGACTTGCCTAAAATAAAATCTATAGATATAAACAGTTCAAGCATATCACAATGTTAGTTTAAATGTTAGAACTATATAAATGTGTGCTAGGTGCTTATTTAATCGTTTGTGTGAAGAGTGGAAGCTGAAGCACGCTTTGCAGGAAATGGAAGCGCGCTTTGTAGGAAATGGAGGCTCCAGAGCGGTCACTTGCATTTTATTCTTGATAGTGGAAACAGCTTAATGTTTGCTCATAAAGTTAAGAATAATACATCATTCGGAACTGTAAAGGGTCTACTTTTATTTGTGTGCATTCACAATATCAACAAAACGTTGTGCTTTTATAAAATAAATAGGAAAACAGAGGATGAGCTTGCTGTCTAGTCTTGAATACGAGCGGTTCTCAACGATGAACCGAAACTCAACGAATTGAGTCACAAAATATGATAAATATATCTATAGAAAGCTTTAAATTACAACTTTAAAACAAAATAATTCAAATCAAAAACAAAAACTCCTTCATTATGTAATCCATAAAGATGCATTTCTTTCTAAAGGCACTTCCAATGAGGAGATGGATGGATGAGTCATTTTTCATCACCCTCTAAAATATAAAAATAAGGAAAAGCCTAAAACAGGCCCGATTATATTTTTTTCAGATTTTTATGTTGCTCTGCTCTGAATTCCTTAACACTTAAAGGATTTTCTGCAATGCAATTTTGTCTGCATGATATGTGAATTATTTATTAGCCTATTTGTTAAACCATGCAGCAAAATGCTTTAAAAACAGCTTTAAAAATTACTTTATTGCATTCCAGATGATTTTAAAGAACTTTTCACTATAAATTTTACGGGTAGCTTGAATGTAAAACATTGTCATGAATTCATTGTATTTCCATTTTTAAAATAGGCTACAAATTAATTGTTGTAGTCTAACCCGATCTCATGAAAGTGCGTATAGCACGATTTTCTCTTTCTATTTGACGTAATGTTTATAAGCAGAAATGGACTTTGGCATGCAAAAAACTGATACGTTCAATGGCATGGCTGGTTCAGTCGACAGAAATACGGCTATAATTTACTGCTGAAATGTTTGCGGGGCAAATCTCAGGTTGCAGTATCACTGGATCAGCTTCCGGCCACCAGGTGGGAGTGATCCCGGACGAGCCCCCAATAAACTGTTACAAGTACCGGCTGGTATCGTGTAAACGGCTTATATGCTCTCGCTCTGAAACAGGAGAAATAAATGAGAAGAGGTAAAGTCTGCGTCCGTTTCTCATCTCGCTCAGCAGAAAGAGAAAAGCCCGCAAAACGGGACAAACTGATGTAACGCCCCGAAAGCACAATACGCGCCACACTGCCCCCTGCTGACGAACTCCACAATTACTCCTGCCCGCTATATAAAATATATTAGTGCAAATGAATGGTAGACACAGGTTAATTACCCCTGAACACAATTAAGAACAAACATTTCTTTATAAAATTACAAAAACTACCACAAATGTGATAACAATTTAATAGGGCATCACACGCTCGCTGACAAAAAAAAAAATGGCTCCTGACATTTCCAAAAATCTTTGTCAAAACCGTTAAACCCTTTTAACTCTTAACTTTGATCCTCAAATCTCTATTCAATGAACAAGCATAGTAGGTGGACTGTATGTGGCTGGAACTTGGTAAGAATATGGTAAGTATGGTGTCTGAGGGTAATGGAGTGGATACGGATATGGCACACAATAAGGAGGTATGTATGGAAAAAGTGAGTGTGCAGGTGTAGTGTGATGAGATGCTTCTATGACAGGTACATAAGGTGCTGGGTAACCAGTCATTGAGTTAACTGTGGCGCCTGAACTGACGGTTCACCTAATGACTCATATGTGAGGAAATGGCGTGGCCTTCTCTCACGAGCGGACCTTCTAATGTCTGACTGAGTGTTTTCTACAGGAGGGGTCAAAGGTCGAGCTTCTGAGTCAGAGTCTTGGTGTTCATTGTTTTCTTCTTCCTCTACAGGTTCAGTGCATAAAGGTAAGCTTTCATCACTGTTATGTCTTGTCTCAGTAGGGTTTGGTAAGTGTTCAGGTACCGTATGACTTTCTCTTCTTACAGGTGTTGGTTCTGACCCCTGAATCTCTGGATACCGGGTGAGTTGCTCCTGGTAGATAACAGGTCTTTCCTCTGTCCTCACGATTGGCCTCCTTAACCAGTATCCCGAGCCAGAATCATCATCTGAATCATTTTCACTATCCTCACTCGTCTTTGAGTGTCTGTCATTCTGTCTTGGTTTTGTCTGTTATGTGCTTTCTTCTCAGGGATAGGTCTGATGTCAGATGGAGTAACATCGACAGGCAAGTCGTTCACCAGCAACAGGAGGTTACGGTGCAGTGTCCTGCTTTTCTGTTTGTTTCCAGTGTCAGGGCAGACAACGTACACTGGGTTCTCACCAAGTTGACGTTCGACTATGTATATAGTCTTCTCCCAGTACGCCCTTAGTTTTCCTGGTCCTCCACGTTCACCAAGGTTCCGGACCAGAACTCTGTCCCCTGGTTGCAGTACCACCCCTCTTGTCTTCTTGTCATACATACCCTTGCACTGGACATTTTACTATTCTCGCTAGCAATGCGGTAGGCTTCTGTCATCTTTTCGGCCCATTTCTCTGCAAATCCTCTAGGTGAGTATGGTTCCCTTTCTCCAACCAACCCAAACAGCAAGTCAACTGGGAGATGTGGGTGACGGCCGTAGAGGAGGAAAAACGGTGAGTAGCCAGTGGGTTCATGTCTGGTGCAATTGTATGCGTGTATAACATGCGGAAGGTGGTCCTTTCACTGCAATTTCTCACTATCAGTCAATGTTCT
The DNA here is from genome assembly GCA_036784905.1 of Acrossocheilus fasciatus. Taxonomy (NCBI): domain Eukaryota; kingdom Metazoa; phylum Chordata; class Actinopteri; order Cypriniformes; family Cyprinidae; genus Acrossocheilus; species Acrossocheilus fasciatus. The sequence continues at coordinate 11,843,708 of CM071959.1, read as the reverse complement.
TAACATCTGGAGGATGGTGCGGTTCAACCGCTCAGCTGGGTTGCCTTGTGGGTGGTAGGGCGACGTCCGTTAGTGGCCAACCCCTGCCAACCGCTGTAATGATTGGAATAGCTTTTTCTCGAATTTACGACCCTGGTCATGATGAAGTTTGGATGGATATCCCAACCGGGGTATGAAATCATTGAAGATGCGCTCAGCAGCTGTTTTCCCGCTCTTGTTCTTCGTGGGATATGCCTGAGCAAATCTAGTGAAATGGTCAATCACTACTAGGATATACTCATATCCTCCACAACTGGTTTCCAGATGCAAGTAATCAATACACACAAGCTCTAAAGGGAAATTAGATGTGATGCTGCCCATAGGAGCTCGATTGTGTGTTGTGGGTTTCTTAGATCTGATACAGGGACATTTTCGGGTGACATAGTCTTCAATTTCTTTCGCCATAAAGGGCCAGTAAAACCTTTCCCGAGCAAGATGGAGTACTCTTTCTATGCCTACATGACCCATCTCATTGTGTAGGTACTTCAAAGCTATTGACCTGTGTTTCAGAGGGAGGACTAACTGTTTGTGCTGGTTTGTCCTTCTGTAAAGGAGGCCGTCTTCAAGGTGCAACTTACTCCACTCATGCAGCAGCTTCCGGGTGGCTCCACTAACAGTTTGGCGTATGTCGTCTGTCAGTTTTTTGTTTGACTCCTTTAACTCAATAATCTTGCCTATTGCTTGATCCTCTCTTTGGGCTTTAACAAGATCATCATGGCTGATAGTTGGCAGGTGACAATGAGGTTGCGGAGGAGGATCCGGGGAACGCATGTTAAGTGCTGCAACCCAGGCCACATCCTTCCGTTCTGCTGCCTGACTCCCATCCCATGTAGCACGTACTGCCTCGTTCGAGAACTCCTCTGTACAAACCACCTCATATTTCCCCATGTCCAACGGGAGCCGAGACAGTGTGTCTGCATCTCCATTTGATTTTCCAGGCCTATATCTGATGTCGAACCGGAAGTCTGAGAGTTCTCCCACCCACCGATGACCAACAGCGTTGAGTTTTGCTGTACTCATGATATAGGTCAGGGGGTTGTTGTCCGTGTACACAGTGAAATGGGGAGCGTAGTACAGGTAGTCCCGGAACTTTTCACACACAGCCCATTTCAGTGCGAGGAACTCCAGTTTTCCACTGTGCAGGTGATAATTACGTTCAGCCGGTGTCAACGTTCTCGAGCCATAGCCAATGACTCTCAGTTTTCCATTCTGGCGCTGATAGAGGACAGCCCCCAGGCCCTGGTCTGAGGCGTCTGTATGCAGCGTGAACGGTAGGCTGAAGTCAGGGTAGGCTAAAACAGGTGGAGTTACCAGGAGATCTACCAGTTGTTCTAAAGCTTCCTGATGTTGAGGAGTCCAGTCCAGGCTCTCGGGAAGGCAGCGGTGGGCGTTTGGTTGTTTTACCCCGTTTTGAAATCTGTGCTTTCCCTGGCTTGATTTGGAGCAACTCATAGATTGGCTTGGCCATCCTGGAAAAATCCTGGATGTAGGAGCGATAATATCCTAAGAAACCTGTCAGTTTCCTTACATCACCAACTGTCTGTGGTGTCTTGCTTGTCAAGGTTTTGACTGCCTCAAAGTCCCTTGGGTCTATCTTGACACCATCAGCTGACACAAGGCGCCCAACGTACCTGACTTCTTGTCTGAACAGTTCACATTTTTCAGGCCTCAGTTTTACTCCGTGCTGTTGGAGAGCCTGAAGCACTTTACGGAGAGCCTCCACATGCTCATCGAATGTTCTGGCATAACAGAGCACGTCATCCAGATATGGGATGCAGCATTCATCCCTGAGTGTGCCTAGCACCTCCTCCATGCTCCGCTGGAATGCTGCTGGTGCGTTCGAGAGTCCAAATGGGATACGGACCCATTCGTAGAGCCCCCACGGGGTGATGAAGGCAGTCAGGTGACGTGAACCCTCGGCGATGAAACCCTGATGGTAAGCTTTTCCTTGGTCGAGAATACTAAACCAGGTATAGCCCCCCCCAGTGTATCGGTCAGGTCTTGTATTCTGGGCAGCGGATGTCGATCAGGTACAGTCTTTTTGTTCAGGAGGCGATAATCAATACAAAGACGTAAGCTGCCATCTTTCTTCCTAACACAGACAACTGGGGCGGCATATGGGGATTTGGACCTAACTATCCAGCCTTTCATCAGCAACTCCTGCACATATTCCTTTACCTCTTTAAACAGTGGCTTCGGTACTGCTGAGTATGCCCTCTGCACAGGAATTTCATCTGTGAGGGTGATCGACATTTGTAGGCTTGGTAAACATCCAATATCATTTCTGTCACGTGCGAAAACTCCGGCTTCTTCACACTGCATTTTGTTGACTTTTTCCCTTTGTGTCTCATCAAGGTGACTGAGGTAGATAGAAGGTTGCCATGACGATGGACGGGCATCCACAGGTGTTGATACAACACTGTTAACAGTCACTGTGGGCTTGGGTGTTTCAGGTGAGTCTGTGGTGATCACTTTTTCAACACAGTGGATGCTACCAAGTGCTGTCTTTCTCAGCAGAGTTACTGTATGTTTAGTGTTGTTACCCACAGGTACAGCTACATAGGGTTTTCTTGGATTTTGTACCTCCAACAGACCTTCACCCACATCCAGATCTGTCAACTGCACATTGTTGTCATCAGGCTCAAATAGAAAGACTGTGTCAGATGTGCTCATGTGAGGAGGAAGTTGGCACTTGACCCAGGCTACCTGACCTGCTGGGATAACAATGTCCTGTCTGCCTGTCCGTAGGTGCCCGTACTGCACAGAGGGTTTGCTAGCTTGGATGAAGTTCACCATTAGCTCTGCTTTCTCTGCTGGTATACACAAGGCATTACAGAGTAAGACGACTAGAGTTGAAACCAGCTTTTCAGGTTGTTCGTGTATCATCTCTTCCAGCACGTTGAAACCTAACAGTGGTCTTTCCAGAGCAAGACTGCTGACAAGAAAAGGCACAGTGATTGACAGATTAGGGTCTTCATTCCCCATCAAATTGACTGTAAGGCAACCCAACCATCAAACGGGAGAACGTCACCGTTCACCGCATACACTCTTAACTCGTCTTCTTCACCAATTATTTCACTGAGTGGGCTAACAGGAGTGTCAGGTAAGTATCTACTCTTCCAGTCTCTATCGATCATGCTTACTTGAGCACCAGTGTCTAACAGGGCACTGACTGCTAGTCCGTTTAGGTTACGATGGGTGAGAGCTCTCCTTCCAATGAGTTTGGCTAGGCGTTCCCTTTTGCTGTGAGGTGAGTCTTGAGTGAACGGATTGGTTGTCTTGTTTGGTTGTTTCTGTTTCTTTTCCGTGATTTTATCTTTTGTGTGAGTGTTTGAGTCTTTTGTCAGTCTTTCATTTTCAGGTTGATCAGTATGACAAGTGTCAGGTTGGGACGGTCGCTGAAACCCGGTCACTGTTTGTCCCTCGGCAGAGACCGGTTCCAGTTTCCCTGACGTGTTGGTCTCTTTAGACAACCCACTGCCCGGTGGCCTTCTTCACCACAGTGAAAACAATGAGGACAGTCAGGACGATTTTGTTCCACACACTTGTCACAGCCATACTGTTTCTCTCTCCTGTGGTCTCCTCTACCTTTCCCATTGTAGCTGAACTGTCCCGTCGCCGGTGTCTGCATTGACTGTCTCATGAGCTCAACCACACCTGTAAGCTGTTCAAGTTTTTCTGTTAACTGCTGGATCACATCTGTTTTCGGCACCTTATCCCTTACACTAGAACTCTGGGCAGCGCTGACTTCAGACTGAGCACTATGCACATTTGTTAGCCTTTGGCGGGTGGCTGGACCTAGCCTTCGCTGCCTTTCACTTTCATGGCACATTATTTTCTTCATCTGTTTCAGGATTGCCTCATCCGATACTCCGGTGTCCCCAAGTAATGACTTCAGCTCTCTGCGGACATCATCATGTTTATGACCTAGGCCCTGATACACGGTATGAAGAAACACATCCTGCACTGTGCTTGCACTGTACTTAACACCTGTGTCAGCATGTCTTGAAGCTAGCATGATCTTCTGTTTAAGTCCAATGACTCTGTATAGGAACTGTTGGGGTGTCTCACTGTCTTTTTGTTTGGTGCACATGAGTTCCTGGAACAGCTCGGTGTTGCTTTGCTCACCCAGGTGGGAATGAAGAAAGGCTTTCAGTTCTTCTACAGTCAGATCATCCTTATTCATCAACATGTCTTTAAAAGTTCCTGGCTTGATGACTTTGAGGACAGCTCTTACAACTTCTGCATCACTGAACTGCTCCTTTAAACAGTCTCCCATCTGCCGACAGAAACTGTTGTAGCTGAGATCTGACCCCTGGTCCCCAATCTGACCCCCTTGAATCTTCAGTTCTCTGCGATGGAGGTACGACAACTCTCTTAAAGAGAGCAACTTGTCATGTGTTAGTGGTGTTGAGTTTTCACTTAAACCTCTGGTGTCCGTTACATTACTACTCTGCGAGGTGAGTCCTATCTTTACAGATGACTGGGGTACAAACTGTGGAGTGTGTGTGTATGTTTGCACTGCATAATCTGCCTACTTAGCTCCTCATAACTAGTAAGTATTTTCTGCAGCTCTGTGTCATGTGTGTCACTAGCCGTGGAGGGTGTCACGTGGGTTGCACTAGCAATCCCAAAATCAGTAGCATCACTTTCATCAGTTGGGTCAACATTATCATTAGCATGACTTACATCCCCACTGCCCAATACATCAACTGCTACTGCAACTTGTAAAGTACGATCCTGTATAACTGTGTCGATTACCTCCCTTAAGTTTAATAGATGTGCCAGCCCAGAATCCTCTAACTCTAGTAAAGGCCCACTGGACATGAAACTGCAAATGTACTCAAAACAACCCTCCTCATCTGTAGAATTGACGCGAGACTCATCCGTTCCTGGCACTGCACCCACTGACTTGGCAATCTGGAACAGTTCATCTACGGAAAGAGTGAGCAGAGTCTTTTTGATGTCCCACACCAAACTTTTCCTCTCACTATCCGCCATAACTGCTTCCCAATTCCACGCACTTGGGCACATAAGTCCAGGATTACAATTCACGCGCTGGCTGGTATCGTGTAAACGGCTTATATGCTCTCGCTCTGAAACAGGAGAAATAAATGAGAAGAGGTAAAGTCTGCGTCCGTTTCTCATCTCGCTCAGCAGAAAGAGAAAAGCCCGCAAAACGGGACAAACTGACGTAACGCCCCGAAAGCACAATACGCGCCACACTGCCCCCTGCTGACGAACTCCACAATTACTCCTGCCCGCTATATAAAATATATTAGTGCAAATGAATGGTAGACACGGGTTAATTACCCCTGAACACAATTAAGAACAAACATTTCTTTATAAAATTACAAAAACTACCACAAATGTGATAACAATTTAATAGGGCATCACATGAGCAGTCACAGTGCGTACAGCCGTACACCTGTTACAGGACATTTCGTTTTCATAGGGGGGCACACTTTTTTATGATCTTAGAAACAGACATTCACCAAAACAATAACAACCTGTATTATTACTTAAATTGATCAAATTCTATATTAAAACATATTTAAAAAGATAGTCTGTCGATAATCTGTCAACTTTTGTGTTATATGTTATATTATGACTTATATGAAGAGCTCTTTTCCACGCTTTAATCCATTTTAATTCATTTGAGTAAAAATGTTTGTTTTTTTTGTTTTGTTTTTTTACCAAGAAAGTGGCAAGATGAAAACCACTATTTTCTATTTCAAACTTTCACATAGCATCTTTAGGTTATAATAACATTAAAAATTAAAATCCAGATTTTGATTTTCAAAGATTTATTATAAAAATAGACCCCCCCCCAATGCAATAAATCCATGACACTTTTTTTTCCCAAAATGCAATCCATTGAATCAATATAAAAGTTATTTTTCATATTGAAACTTAAAGGATAAAATAAAAGAAAATTTAATCACGACCAAGAACATGAACAGCAATATCACATTAGACCACAGAAATTCCAAAATGACATTTCCCTTACATTCAACTTCCAGTGCATTCATCTTTGCCATGTTACACTCATTTGGTTGACTAGTGCTATACGTTGTATTAACAAAAACATTAATGGCATTAATAAAAACACTTACACTGACAAGCTGCACAATATCGCGTTCATAATCGCAGATGATTCAATAATGAACGCGATATTGTGCAGCTTGTCAGTGATCTACGGCTCTGTGTATTAAATGCCGCTCCACCTGAAAGCACGTGATTGAGATCACACAATGGGCTTTACTGACGAGATGCACATGACAATCACATGCGATTTATCGTGCAGCCCTTTTTGTTTGTTTGTTGATCACAAAGTACAAAGTAGATGAGGAAAACTATGGGATTAGATTTCTAAATCTTCATTTCTGAAAACGTATAACATTTGAGACCCCAGCTCGGTCACATTCATATTCGACTAATGTTAATTAAGTTACATAACTTGCAGTTCAGAAAGAAGTTAGAAGTAACGTTAGAACTACCACTTGAGGTTTAGGAAACACTGGGACATAGGCTACTATTATGTACAGTAATAGTACGATTTTATTTTTCCAAATACTTATTTTAAATGCAAAATAAATTTTTGTTCGCTCAAAATATTTTCTTATCTGCGAGACGCACATTTTCTCCTCAAAACTTAGTTCACACGTGTGCGAAATGCCTTTTTGCACACTCAAAATGTGATCTTGTGCGCGCAGAAATGTGACCGAAATCTAATCCCATAGAAAACTCGGATGCCGGGTGTATTCAGAGCGCCGCCATTACTGTCTACAGTGCGTGGAATGGTGCGCTGTGATTGGTTGAGCGGATTTATCGCGTTCTGCAGAGAAGGGAGACTGGCATTTGTCGCAGTTTGGAAAAAAAGGGAGAAAACATGACAGAATAACACGACGGATATCGCATTTTGTGTCAAATTAAAAATTTACTTTTCAATACTGACCAGATGCAATACTGATTTTGGTGTTAACTCATTTTTTTTTTTTTTTTAAATGTGGTTTATCGCATTTTGGAAAAGAGCTCTTCATATGTAGGCTCTTCATATGTTAGAATCACCACTCAAAACGCCAGAGCTTTGTTTTGCACACTCGCGAATCTTCTCTTTATAACACTATGTAAATAGAGATTTACTGCGCAGTGTAGAGAGAGATTTGTTGATTATAACTTAACTTTGTGAGATCGTGATGAACTAGATGGGTAACAGCTTTTTAATTGCTATAAAGGGAGCTTTCTGTCATATATTATCCATTCAGAATTTGAATATAAGTTTTGTTTATCATGCTGCTAAGAGAACCAAATGCCATGTACACTCTTCCTATTCGGAGTAACATCCACAAATGAAAGATTTAGCCTACTCTCGAAATTGCAATAGCCTATGTAATAACCATATCAATGGATCGGACAAAACATGTCAAAAATATAGTCTGTGCATTAAGGACATGACTCGCAATTAAAGCTTTTTTTTAATTTCCAACAACACAATAATAATAAAACAATAACAATATAAAATTTGATTCACAATCGCATGTGCAGCTGAGCAAAGGGAGATTTTTTAAAGGGATTTAAGGGTTTTAAAGTTAAGACACTATCTTATATGATTTATCTATACATCATGCTATATGTTACGCTAAAACATTTTTTTATTTTTTTTTGCTATAGGCTTATAACAGTGAATTTGTATTTTAAAATGGGAATACAATGAATTTATGACAATGTTTTATACATTTTACATTTTTATACAAGTTAATTGTGAAAAGTTCTTTAAAAGCACCTGTAATGCAAAAAAGTAGGCTTGTTTTTTTTTTTTTTTTTCGGGCCATTTTTAAAACTTTTGCTGCATGGATTAAAAAAAAAAAATAAAAAAAATCTGCTATAGCCTACACTCATATCAGACAAAATTACATGGAGAGAAAAAAACAGAAGTTGTCAACAAATCATTTAAATGTTATGGTATTCAGAACAAAGGCACATAAAAATCGGAAAATTTTTGAATGAGGTGACGGTGTGAATCCTTATGTGCTGTTGTTTGCACGCCCCGCATTGCGTGCCCGTCCGCTACTCCACTGTGTTATTAGCTTCCTAATATTTTACCGTTGTAGAGATTAGTGGTTCTTTGAACTAAGTGCTGCTGAATACATGATTTTCCCCCCGCAATATTCATAGACTAGATCAGTAAAATAAACGTTTTTCGTTCTCAATATTACGTTCACTCGTGATCATGGAAGCAGGAGGGCACGTCGAGTCATTTGGGGGGGCACTGCCCCCTAATGCCCTAGCACCCCCCCCCCCCCCTTGGCGACGGGCCTGACCTGTTATAATAATGAGCACAATAATGAGGGTGTTTTGAAATAAGACAAGCTTTACAGTGCTTAAATATACACTTGAAGACTGCTACGTTATATTGAGCCTATCACAGGTACTATAGATAAATGTGAATTAAGTTTGACATTGGAAACATTAAAATATCACTTTGTCATGCTCTTTTAATTATCTTGGCAACATGTAACTAATTATTTTATTACCATGAATGTATATAAAGTTGAACTATGGACATATTATGTTTCTGCATGGTAGTTACAGTTATTATTTGTTTTAATATATTATTGATAATCTCAGATTGTGAGGAAAAAATATTGTCAAAGCAGTTTTATGGTCTTTCAGCATCTAAGACTCAAATAATGCGTTTACTACAAACACTTATAATAAAGAGAGATCTCTGCTGAAAACAGCTCTGCTAACAGCTGCTGAAATGTCTCTGTATTGCATGTCAATAATTCCTGTTTTCACCTCATTCATTATGATGATGTCTTCAAATCACCTGTAAACTGACACTTGAAGCTCAATTCACTGGTGTCAACAGACTAAAGCAAACTACAGTTAATTTTTCATAGTCCATAAAAAAAAAAAATCATGTTTCATGTAAACAACTGCAAACTAAAACCCAATTAACAAAGATTAATCTAAATGTATTATTTGTTCCTTACAAATCTGTAAATTTATTTTTAAATTAATGTATCCTTCTGTGTTTATTATTATTTTTATTTTTGGCAGATCAGGGGTGTATTCCAGAAAGCAGGTTATGTGACATACCCGGGTATGTTTGAGGATAAGTGAGAGGATAACCTCAGCTTTCGGTTCCAAAATCGAAGGTTACTTTCAGGGTATATAAGTAACCATAGCAACTTGCTCTCTGAAGATAACCTGCTCCGGAGCAGGTTATGTTCCAGGGTTAGTTCACTTCAGCGCTGGCCATTCATTCAGGGCTATTCTGTGTTTTAACGAGTACAAATACAACATTAGGCTGTGGAAGTATAGCCTATTCTCTAGGAAATGTGGAAACATGCTTTCTTCAGCTTTCCTTAAGGCTTGCTTTGTCCTGTTTGCAGTTGGATAAAAAAGAAAAACACACACAAATAAATTATAATCAGTCCACAGTTTTATGATAAGCTATGAAATCCTTATAATCTAGTGATGATAAACTTACTCTTTGTAAATGAGTAGTGAAATTAAAGAGAGATGCTTTAGCTCCATCCCTATCCTGACACGGTCTTGTCAAAGTGCTCACTGTACATAGTGTTCATAACACAATTTAGTTTATGATATGAACTACAATATAAGTTCAAACTTAATAAGAATTCATTTAAACTTTGATTTCTTATAAAGTCTCAGCTTTCACTGCTTACTAGCCATATCGCTAGCTATTAATAGTCTGACACTGGCTAATTAAGCTGTCAACATAATGCTAAAAATGACCAAAAAAACCATCCAGAAACAACTGCTCAGTCTTACCTGTGAAAGATAATACCCCGAGATCTGTTTTTATTAATGTGCGACGCTCTGTAGATGCCCACGCTGCCAACGAGTCAGGTATGTTTTCTTCTGTCCCGGGATAAGAGTTATGGGCTGCGTCCGAAATCGCATACTACTTGTGTAGGTACTACATTTGAATTCGAACGTACTACTCAACCGTTAAAAAAGTACGTTCTATATAGTATGAATGAGGGTAGTATGAATGGAATTCGGACGTACTACATCCGCCATGTTGATGTTGTCACGTGTCATGCGTCTTCACAACAGCGCGAAAATTTAAAGAGCCCACCCTTACAAAAATGTCCTGTGGTATTCCTGTGGTACTGCAGCAGTACAACATAAAATTACCACACAACAAATGAGGAGAGCTAAATATGACAGGATTACCACAGCACTTTCTGTTGTACAGTATCACAAGAATTTACCATTAGATGCCGTATGTAGTTTTTCTGTTGTTTTTGTGTTGTAATTCCAACACAAGCTAAATATGACAGGATTACCACAGCACTTTCTCTGTTGTACAGTATCACAAGAATTTACCATTAGATGCCGTATGTGGTTTTTGTGTGGTAATTACAACACATTTGAGCAGAGCTAAATATGACTGGATTACCACAGCACTTATACCAAGAACTTACTACAAGAATATGTGGTATTTTTGTTGGTTTTGCATGGTATTTCCAAAACAATGACATCTAACATCTAACTGTAGGATAATATCAATTACAGTAATGTGATCTTTTGAAGGCTAATCTTAAATAATAAAAATATATTTTTAAATACATAATAATAATAATAATAAGTCTATAAAATAAAATATATATATATATATATATATATATATATATATATATATATATATATATATATATATATATATATATATATATTTTAACAGTTGATGACAGTTTGGCATTTTATCATACATTAATTCAGATCTTATAGTAGCTATGCGATATGGATTACCACATTTTTTTTGTGTGTGTGTGGTAATACCAAAGTCTTGGAGTAGAGCTAATTATGACAGGATTGCACAGCACTTTCTATATTATATATATTTACTGTAAAAATTACAGTCTGTCGTAATTTGTGTGTGTGTGCGTGTTATTTCAAAAACAATGACCAGATTTATTATTTATTTATTTATTATAGTATACAGTAACAGTATATAACAGTAACAACAATAGCTCTAATGTAATGCTAACACTGACATTTCTTTGAAGACGTCCTGAAATATAGGCCTAGTTATTAACTACAGTCAGTTGTTATACACAAAAGGTCAAATATTACACACACAAAATATATATTATACACACCATGCCTGGGTCAGGCATCTATTTTAGACCTTTCAGTTTCTTAGTCAGATTCTACTGTGTTCACAATTGGAACAACAAATAAACCATCTTTGCATGAAATCAAAAAGCACTTTCTTTTCAGGTCTTTTGCATATTTAGCTCTAATTTCATTTCCAAAGGAAACTCTGTGTGTAAAACCTACAGAACTGAAGCCAATCTGAGCATCTCTGAAAAATACATGTGAATCAGTAGCCAGGCTTGAATACAGAACCATTAAAGAAGTACTGCAGTCACACTGACAAACCTCTTCACATGTCACACACTTTGGTGAAAGAATGTGTTTTAAAATGCCAAATGTGCCATCACAAAATTCAGCCACACAATTGCATCTCCGGACTGATGGGGAACTGTTCTCCACTGCAAATAAGTTCTGACCAATTAATACTTTGCTGTGGTAAATGCCTTGGTCAACACCTTTCCCCAGGAGTCGCTTTAAAGCGAGCATATGTTGTACAGGCAACTGTTTCGCTACACCTTTACAGAAAAAGGTGAAGATATCCCTTTTAAAAGATTTCTGTGGGAGAACACTGCTGCAGTTCCAGAGTTTCTCAATGTAACTGACCACAGTTGGTGATGCATCACTCGCTGCTTTTAGCGTTTTGGGGATTCTTCTCCATAGCAAAAAGGATTTTGCTATTTGGATGGGTACATGCTGAGTTCCATGGAAGAAACTCAGCAATTTCCTGTTGTTGGACTCAAAAGAAAAGGCAGATGCAGCCCAAAGGGGTCCCCAGCTATACACACTGCTGGCTAAATGTGTCAGCTGATGCACATTAAATGAGATGTGGTGTTTGCCATAAAGCGTTTCAGCATTTATGACAAACTTTTTCAGCATCAAGTCAGCTTTTTCAATCAGATGTTTTGGCACTCTGGGCTGCAACAGAATGTGGAGAGAAAAACAGAGAAGACACCAGTGTTGATAGAATTTTGTGGGGAGTACACCCATAAGAACAAAAAGGGAATAATACAAGAGGAAAGACTTCCACTCTGTGGCTTTCCAGAACTTTCTTTCTGACAATGAGCGTGGTGCCCGGCTTATCTCCCTTGGAGGTTTCATCTCGAGTAGCCTAGAGTCAAGAATTTGTATGCGTCTACCAAGGTACCATGGACACTGATTGTATTGTGGATCGAACCATAGAGTGGCCCACTGTCTAACCACACCTAGCAGCACGCAATGCATGTAGTCAGGTACGAAACCTTTCACTATGTTGAACAATGGCAAGAACAAAAGCTGACAAGGACCACGGACACCATTTACGGGAGAACTATTTGCAGCAATAGCATCATCTTCCCACTTGTCTTGTGACCTCGGCTCAGGCTCAGGGACACTGAATGGATATACACGCACAAACCCAGCTCCTTTTTCAACCATTTCGCCAGGATGGAGACACCAGTCACAACCAAATTTCCCATTAAACTGAATGGAGTTTTTCAGCCTGGGCCGTGCAGCTGCATCACAAGCACTAGTGAGTAAAAATGCTCGGGAGGTAGCAGGTGTATTTGTGACAGGATTTTGCCAGGTAAAGCCCTGTGTGGAAAGCAGCTTGGCTTCCTCAATGACAGGAGTGAACATTGTAGTCATATTTGGTGATGACCGTCCAAACCATAATGCCATGCAAAGAACATGTTTTTTTCGGCTTTCAGGTGGCAGTTCATTGACAACGCACTGCAAAGGCCAGATAGAATACCCTGATGATTCAAAAACTGGAACACCATCACAGTTCCAAAGAAGGGTTAGATCTGTCTCACTTATGTTGTTTTCGATCATTGTTTGCTGCATTTCACTACCATCGAAAATGTCAGAGACTGCATCATCACTGTAACACTGGGACCTTCCAAGCTTTGAGAAAATTTCAGAATTTTCTAAGAGGTCTCTTAGTTGTGATGCCAGTGGTAAATAGATAAAGAAGTTTCCATTTTTTTTGCAAGTAGTCAAATCATACTTGAATTGGCAGTCAGTATTCCTACACACACCCTCCTCAGATTCTCCAATATACTCAGTGCAAGATGGACAATAGAAATGCAGTTCCATTTCACCATGCACCCTTTTTAGAGTTTGCTCAAATAGATAGCGAGTATGGGGTGCAACTCCAGGCATCAGTGCATTTAGAAGAGTAAGGAGATCTTGAAGAGCTGCTCCTGTAATCTTGTGGCGGAGAATAAATGCTGTAATCATCAGATTTGCCTGTCCTGCATCTATATGGGATCCACAAATTGGTGGACTATTTTTCTAGGGGAAAAAAAAATAAGATCATGAATTCACATTATCACACTAGTAACTCAGCATCAAACAGACAGTAGTTATAAGTAAAAAAAAAAATATAAAAAAGTAAAAAGGTATGGTAAAACAATACTTATTGATAAGAAAATGGCTTCATGACTCAAAACAATTATTTATTTATTCATAAATAATTTATTTTCCTAAAAAGCCAAAAACGTGTTGCTTCTTTGGAACAAAGGGAATTGATTATTCATGTACTAAAAGACCAATGCAGTCTAAATAAGATCAGTTTTGTTTCATGTTAACTTTAATATCTATAGGTGGAAACACGCCCGGATGGAACTGCATGGGTTCAAGTGAATGTATTTGAAATGTAAATGACACTGAAATGATTGGTTGATAAATTCTCAAATAAAATCAGTCACAGAGTGTGTTATTGCCCCCCACCCCGCCCAAAAAACATATACAATATTTATTATTCTTTATATTTATTGGAAGTTTACATGGTTTTATTTACAATATAACTTCATTTGGACATGGGGATTCTATTGATTTATATTTCTGAACAGTAAGCAGTTTAAACAAACCAAAAAAAGTATATCATATATGCATGTATGTAAAAGTTTTAGATAAATAAGTATTCACTTTTTTTGCAGTAAAGAGTCCTATAGTGACAAGCTAAAGGTACACTTATAACACTTTTTGTTTCTGATAGTACTCCTTCTCTCAACTTAAATATACCTCATAGGTCCCACTCAAATGTCCTGTTTCCAGGTCTTCCACAATTAGCTCCTCAGCCTCACAGTCATCCTGAAAGTGAAACATTTAAAATAACAATGCAGTAATGGCATATAACCTGGCAAAACTTGTAATGAACAATGTTATGGTTTATTACCTCATTTGAGCCATTTCCAGTCTCTTCCTCTTCAGAATTCTTTGTGAAAATGAAGAGCGAAAGAAATGTTTAATATATATATATATATATATATATATTTTTTTTTTGTTGTTGTTGTTGTTGTTGTTGTTGTTGTTGTTTTTTGTTTGCTTAAACATATAGTTATTATTGGTGATTTAAGGTATTAGGCTGGAAGAAGAGATGCACTTTTCTCAGTTTCATCACATGATACAAATGGTTAAACTCTCCATGCAAGACATCGCATTTTTATCATGTGTCTTTAATTAGATTTTAAGTATACATGTCTGTCAATAAGAGATAAAGGCTATACAGGTTATATAAAAAGTTGTATATATGAATAAGTCATATTTGTAAGGAATTAGCCTAAACATACAGGTTGATATACCTCATTATAAAGGCCTTCATTGCAGCTGTCACATTCTGAACTCCTCGCTTCATTTTCTGTCATTCCTTCCTCCTGTCCCCCAGAATCCTATCGAACAGACACTATTTAGTACAAGGGTTTTCAGCCAACCCAGGGACCCCAAAATAAAAACAAAACAAAACCCTACATTTTCTTGGTTACTCTTCAAATAAAAACAAAGAAAATTAATAAAATAAAAACAAAAGAAAATTAAATATTATATGTTAAAGAAGATCTACATCTCTCAATTTCATTCATAAAAATGTGCTACATTTAGCGGAGGATTGCTACCATGGAAAACAAACACTTTTAAAATGAAAATAACATTAAATTTACACTAAAGCTACTAGGTGGCTGCAAAGGACCACCCACTGGTTCATTTGACATTTCCATAAATATTTTTTAGACTATATAAAATATTAGATACAAAAATTCACTAAAACTTTACTAAACCTGTGATTTATTTTAGAATTAATAATAATAATAATAATAATTATTATTATTATTATTATAAAAATCACAAGTTTAGTACATTTTTGTACTGAAGAAGAAGTTGCACACATTACAGTTAAACATGAACTTCTCTTTGTGTAATGATGTCACCACATCTGTGTGTATTGTGTGAAAAGGTTTGATTTGATATATTAATCTAAAAAACAACGAAAAGAGGGGCATTGAAACTGGGCACAGAAGCCTAAAACACTGCCTGAATTTGATGAGTAAGTATTCATTTAAATCAAAGAAACAAACAAACAATGTATAAATAAATAAACAAACTTACCCATGTTAATTCTTGTTTATTCCAGTTGTGTCTTGTCTGTCTGGGCACAGTTACATCTGAATCTTTCAGATATTTTTTGTACCGTCCCCTCTTTTTGGGAGGCTCCATTTTTGTTTTTCCTGTATGTGTATGTAAAGTTTGCGTTAAATAAGTCAATACATTAATGAGTCAATAAATCTACATTATTATTATTATTATTATTATTATTATTGTTGTATTTATCATTATTTTGATTGTAATTATCACCCACCTCCGCTAGCTGGCAGCAAACCGCCACAGTGACAGAAGAGCTTGCGTTTCTGTAACAACAGCGTTCTCTGATTGGTGGATCTCGCTTTGGCGCACTTTCGGATTTTGAACGTTTTACGTCACGGCGTTTCTCAACTGCCATCCGCGAGCTAGTTTTGCAAAGATGATGCGTTTCTGTTTATTTGATTTTTTCGAGGAGAACACGGTAGAAATAGGTCTTTCACGTTACATCGACGAAACAGACATTCACGTCGAAACATTAAATAACGAGGAATGGGACTTCTCTAAAGAAGTACTCGTTAACTGGCCCACTGGGAGAAACCAGACGACACAGTACGTCTCCAGAGTCGTGTACTTTGCTGGTGAGTAGCAACTTTACATTGCTGAAGTGCTTCTGCAATACTTTTATGTGCGTATATTGTGATAACTGTGTTGTATTTGTCAGTTTAATTAGCCACGCAACAATATACGTTACTGTCTTTATATGCACAAGGCAGTAACAAAAGTCCACATACAAAACTTGCTTTATTTTCAGACCGGCAATTTTGAAAGTAATAAAAAAATAATACTTTAAATAATTAAAAAAAACCCTGCTGTTCATGAATTGGACACATGGATTTTCTAAAAAGGCCCACCAGAAGAGCCATGGTCTATAGAAGGTAAAGTTAACTTACACCAGTGTTTCCCAACCTTTTTTCTGCCACTGCACAGTAAAGATTGGGGGGGGGGGGGGGGACATTTACCCTTTCTATAAATAAACATTGCGTCATCAGAGTTGGTATTTTGGCTTTATATATGATCAGACACTTGCACTTAATTTCTGAAAATCATACTCAAATGGAGTTAATGAGGTTTTGTCCATCAATAAATTAATAGCATCATGTTTTCACCAGTTTGCAGGTTATAAAGTTTATTGTAGCTATATGGTCACACTATACAGTTTCTCTTGCTGTTAATACATTTGGCCAAAATCTCACGATATAAAAGACGAACAGCTATGATATTTAAAATGTGCAAAAGTGTATTGGCTACAACTAGACAGCAAATGCTAAGACTCCTCTCTGCTCTTTATACACACACAGACATTAGCCTTTATAGACAGCATTTCTTAAGTAAAGAAAACGCTGTACTTATTCAAACATCAGTTCTTTATTTACCCTTGCATTGCAAAGAAATATACTGTGCGTCGGCAGCACTTCACTCTGAATGGAGGTGGGGTGGAGTTATGAGGTTTGACTGACAATTTGAGGATCCAATGGCGTTAAGAGGTTTAGTCACAAGCTCTTTTGAATGCTTTTCATTGGTTAAATATTTGTAAAACCCGCAAACCGACATAACAATGACCAATAGAACTGATTTAAAATAATAATAAAATATAATAGAGATAAGGAAGTTTTTGATCATTTTCCAAAGCACACCTGACAACCTGTCACAGCACTGTGCCGAGGCACAGTGGTTGGGAAACACTGACTTACACTAACGAATCATGTTCATATTGAGTTAGTTAGGCACAGCACTTACTGTACATTACATTGTATTACAAGTATAAGGTGTTGATGTCCTCTTTTGTACTTTGTAACTTACTTTGTAAATGTATTTTACGACAAGTGTCATCCACATAGATCGTCTGTTCCAGCTCTTGAATGATACTTTGTTTTTTTAGTGGTATTAATGATATTTTTATTTTAATATTATAGAGTCACGCCTGGATGAAAACCTTCTCAAAGAAAGAGACCGATTAATTGGGAGGATTAAGCCTGGTGCTGGTGTGCCTGGCAAAAGAAGAATTGTAAAGCCAAAAAAACTGACAGATGATGTGACAGAAATTCCTGTCAGCTCAGCCTTGGTAAGTACACTCATTTTGCCAATCTTTAATATCCACCATATTTTGCAACGCAGAAGTATTTCAATATAAAGCAGCATAACATACGAAAATAAATCAATGAATGTGAAACACTGGGATCATTTTAAACAACTTTAGTTCCACACACAGTGACATAATTAGGAGTTCTTGTTAATACTTCGGTCACGTTTTTCTTTTCTTTTTTTCAGCCAGCAAAAGTAAGGAAAATTGAATCAAAACCTGGCCAGCATTTGATGCAGCAATTAATTAAACAGAGGTCTGAGAAAACACAGGCAAGTATGAAATACTGCTACTGTCAGTTCCAGAAACATTAAGGCTTTTCATACAGGAGTAACTCTGGGTCATTCTAAATCCTGGCTAAATGGAGTCCTGGGTTACCTTTAATCATGTTTCACATTGCTCTTACTATACCTGGAGTTAACTGTTAATCCTTGATATTCATAAACTGACGTTTCACACTGTATGCTCCTAAATTAACATTTTGCATATTTACGGTGTCAGTGTTACTGATTGGACGAACACCGCATGCAGAATGTTTACATAAAACTTCTAGCAGTTGGTTGTATGACATATGTCATTGTGTTTAAATGCTGTTGAAGCTAGAAACGTGTATACCAATGTCATATGTATCTTTTGAGACAGTCCCTAAATTAGCAAATATCAAACTTCCAAAGTCAAGCCAGTTTTATGCCAGTGCTCTACCTATAGGTAATATCTCCTGCATAATTTAGAATGTAGTGCATTTTTACAAATAAAAAAAATCATAATAATTTAACCATAGAACACAGATACATTAGTTTTACACTACAGGCACTACTTCGCAACATGCATACAAAAAAATTGAATAAATATTTAATATAAATCAAAATTAAAGTGCAAAGAAGCCAGTTTTCCTAGGACAGACGTCATTTTTTTGAAAATCCTGTATTAAAAACAGTTTTTAAGTAAATGTGTGTATTACTTATGCTTCTTTTAAAGGCACCTGTAAATGAATCAATTAATGACATGCATAGAAAAATGAAGGAGCTTCAGGACGAGAACAAGCAGCTCAGAGATGAGCTTCAAAACTGCAGAAGACAAATGAATGCACAGAGATCCCTGGAGTCACTTCTTTCAGGTATTTACATTTATTAATTTAACAAATTCATTCTAACAAACATTATAAAACAAGCAAGTATAAAAGATGGTAGACACTTTTAGATTTCTGTAAATTGTTTAATATGTGGTTCTCTTTCAATGTGCAATTTTATAACAAGTAAAATACTGTATCAAAATCTTGTTTCAGAGATTCCTGGTCTACTTAATGATGTAAAAAGTCTTAGGGAGTCACAACCTCGAACTGAAGCGGAGGTAAATCAACTTCATTTATAAGAAGGTTTTGGTTCTCAAATTTGATTTGACAAGTGGTGGTCTACAAGCGGCATGCGCAAGGCCATGCACATGAATCCGCTGCTCATTAGGGCTGGGCGATATTATTGGTAATATTCGATATATCGCAATGCTTATGACAACGATGTCAAATTTGAAAATATCGTGAATATCGAATATGTAAGGGTTAATCAACAGCTAGCTGTGCATTAAATGATTTGAATGCACGACGTGGAGGCGAAGAACCACCCGACGTGCAGCGTTTATGTCATGGTCATTTGCCAGCATTCACATATTAAAGATGTTAATAATATTTGCACTGCAATATTTGACCGGAACGATAAAAATGATGGTTATTTTCATCTGTATTACTATTCAACTGTAACTGTATGTTACTATGGTTATTAATGTTTATAGGAAGCGTATTAATATAGAAAATGATTAAACTGACCTGGAACTACCTGTGCAGTTCAACACCTGCCAGCCAATCAGAATCCAGTATTCAGAGAGACCATGGCATAATTAAAATTCAAGCATACTTTCCCAAAAGAACGCATCGAACGTCCAATATTACTGCTCATAGAGCACGTGAATATTTTTGGTGCTTTATTAGCCTTGAACGGTTAAATACACGTGTCAAAATGCCTGTCTTTGCAAGTATCCTTGTAAACACAGTCATTTAGGTCTTAGGGTGTACTCACACTAGGCACGGTTGCCTTGAACCGAGCACGATTGTTATTTGCCATAAGCAAGTCTTATAAAGCATTTTGTTTAATTTATTAACTAACTTCACCATAATTTCATTGCAGCACTCCCGTAAAGGATTGCAGTCTTGGGCAAAAACGCCACAGCGCATGCTCCAAGACATGATGTCTCAATCCTTCACTCGGGAGGAGATGGCTGCCCATTCCCTGACAGGGAAGAAGTCCAACGCAAATGGAAGTCTTCCCTCCAGACCAAGACTGGATCCAGAGAAAATGGAAAACTTATTCAGTGAGTTTTTTAAAGCAATATTATACAAGAAAGGTTTTGCCAAAACACATTAACACATGCAATTACCTATTATTAATGCCTACAAAGTGACATCATAGTTCCCCCACTCTATACACACAAGATAAGACAAGACAAAAACAATTCCTGTTCTGTGATTTCAGCTATATTTGCATGTAAAATTTAAGCAGCAACATAATATCTGTTTTAACCATAACGCGCTGCTCCTCAGTGTTAATTTAGTCAACGAAGACGACGACGAAAAATATTCGTTAACGAACCTTTTTTCTGTGACTAAGACTAGACGTTGACGAGCTAAAAATAATATCTGATGATAAAAACTATGACGAAATTTATGCCGCGTCTTCGTTAACGAGACGAGACGGGACTAAAATGTTATTTGAGGACTACTGGACATTCAAAATACATCCTATAGGCTAAGTTAACTGTCTTGTCTTTCAAAATGTGCGTCTCTGTCATTGGATTACAATCAGATGAGGGGCGTTCATATATCTAGTCTCAGTATGGCAGCCGCGGACGGATTGGCTACCAAAACACGAACTAGAGATCTGAAACAATGGTCTCAGCACCTGAAGGGTTAGCGATGGGTGACCAGACCGCCCCTTTTTTCACATGAGTCACAATTCGTTGTTGATTAACTTAAAGTTAGTGAAGGCGGGATCGCGCTGATAGAAGCGCGCTCTCTCGCGCGCGCACGCTCCACTTCTTCAGTTCTCATACAGCGCGCGATCAGTTCTCGGTACTCAAATACATACACAGCAGTCCAAATGTCTATTGTGTACTAGAATATCTCACGTAAATACAGTCGGATATGGCTTAAGTGAACGTAAACAGGTGGGTTAAAACTGAATGTGTGTCAGTATTACATGCATCCGTTTTAAAGGAACACTCCACTTTTTTTGGAAATAGGCTCATTCTCCAACTCCCCCAGAGTTAATAAGTTGAGTTTTACCGTTTTTGAATCCATTCAGCCGATCTCCGGGTCTGGCGAGAGCACTTTTAGCATAGCTTAGCATAGATCATTGAATCCAATTAGACCAGTAGCATCGCGTTCAAAAACGATCAAAGAATTTCGATATTTGTCCTATTTAAAACTTGACTCTTCTGTAGTTATATCGTGTACTAAGATCGGCGGAAAATGAAAAGTTGCGATTTTCTAGGCTGATATGATTAGGA